>OX578134.1:45963639-46038639 GCA_951213105.1 Amaurobius ferox | reverse complement strand
AGAATTGTTACTCTCCATACATTTAGAACGATTTCTTAAGAAAAAATATCAAACGATTTCTACAAATTTTTGTTCATTTAATTTATTTAATATCAGCGATTAGCTAACTCAATTGCATCAAAATCCAGTCTAAAGAAAGCTGAAATTTTAGCTGTACCTGAATATCGAATTATATGCATTTGTAGAAAATGTATATATTGGAGACATCACATTATTTAAGGATATTTAGCAATCAAAAATCGAGCTATCACATTTCATTAACAAATTGAACTATCACATTTCATTAAAAAATTTAACTATAGAGTTCCGAAATCCTGTTGAGATGTTTGCAATTAGAACCTCATAAAAATATAATTGTATTTTTATAATAAATGTGTGATTTCTTAAACTAGGTTTCTTACATTATGTTAGGTTTCTTAAATTAAGTTAGGCTTTTTAAATTAGGTTATAATATTTATGTAAATCTATTAAAATTTAAATTTTTAACTTCGACTTGGTTACGATACTTATTGAAAATGCTATGCTCTGTATGCGTGCAAATTAATCTCAGGACTATTAACTGCCTGAAAAAATTCTGTATGATGTGCAACAACAAGGATTGCATAATTTATAGATAGTTTAGAAAAGCATTTAACTTACATAATCAAAATATATTTTAATATGCTAAGAATCATTATCATTCATCCATCTTATATGCCTTGATATAGACAGCTTTCGGATTTCCTTTAAATAATAACTTTTATGAAACATCATTCATCACAGAAATTTATAAAATAAGAAATTGTGCAACACATTTTTCAAACAATTTTCACATATAAAATTGAAATACAATTTTAGTGACTAGTTTTTATATTATTTGTATAATGAGGAAGCTGTTACTATTGATAGTCGAGCTGCAAACTATTGATAGTCGAGATATTCCAAGTTTTAAAGGAAATATTCTTGGAAATCTGTATAATTTCCCATTTCAGTTTAATTTTTTCATTTTGTGTCCGTTATTTCTCTTCCTATTTTTTGATTTTAGTTATTCACCAAAATATTATTTGATGAAGTCAAATCAGCATAGTTTCCGAAACCAGTTGGCTACTTCATATTAGTTTTTGACTTTTATTCCAAATTTTTAAAATAATTTTGCAGTCATGTTCTGATATTTTCTACTTGATCTTACTTCTTGTAGTTCTTGTTTGTGTATTTTTCAGTTGGCTTATGTGTCTTATATTCTCCTGTTACATATTTTGTAGGTTTAATCATTAAAAAGTTCATTTTAGTCGTTCAGCCATATGTTCTTTTATCGCTTTGGTTTTATCCCAGTCATTTTTTATGTTCTGATTTTTTGTTATTCAGACTGTTACTTCTGCATTTCCTTTTTAATATCCTTCTTCTTCTTCAACCCAAACCGCCTGACCTACCAGAAAGGTATAAGGTATATGTTAGGACGGACGGAAAGTGCCACTCAATGTAGACTGGAACCCAGTAGTGAAGGCATCCACAGGGTCCGTACCAGGCTCGGAAGCCCGGTGGTTAGCGCGCGGGAATTCCACTCTGTAGGCTCGGGTTCGATTCCCGCCACTGCTAAATACTGCCGCCGTGTTCACGCGGAGTACGATCACGTTGAACATGTGGGTCCGTACGTCTTTCCAAGAGGTTGGTGTTAGGGGAAGGAGGGTACGGTCCCTGTGGTTGCCTTCCCCACTGGGTTCCGGTCAAAATTGACTGGCACTTCCCGACCATCCAAACAGTTACCTTACATCTTTCTGGTAGGTCGGACGTTCTGGGTCTCAGCAACAACAACAGGGACCGTACCCTCCTTCCCCCACCACCAACCTCACTGAAAGTCTTACGGATCCACATATTTAACGTGATTGTACTACGCGTGAACACGGCAGCGGTTTTGGTAGTGGCGGGAATCGAATCCTGACTGAGCAAGTGCAATTCCCGCGCACTAAAGGGCTGTCGCGCTGAAGCTAGGGGCTGTCGCGCTGAAGCTAGGGGCTGTCGCGCCCCTTCTTTTTAATAATATGTCACTTGTCTTCCTATATCCTTGGTATAACCTCTTTTCAGTTCTCCTCACCGTGCCAATATTTATATTACCTTCAGTCGCGTGTGATAATCTTCCGCAAATACAGAACATGCTTGAAAAAGTGAGATTGCTTGACTTGCATATACTGAGGAAGAATCTTGATTTCAGCCATAGAAACCGGTTAACATCCCTATTTTTAGCACATACTGCAGTTACAAGGAGAGATTATATAATATTAAATTAAACCATCGTCTTTTCAATTCTTTTATCCCTGTATCAGCGATTTCCCTCATGTTTTCTTTATGTATTGTTAGCTTGCGAACCCACTAAATATACATAACTACCCGCCATACTTCTATACTTGTATTCACTTTGAAATTCGCAAAAAAAAAATTAAAATCAATATGATATTTTTATTTTTAAACAACATTTGCTTTACTGAACTACCATATATATATTTAATATTGCGAGTAATGCCGAAACTAAACAATGAAGTGTTAATATCTGTTGATTTATGCCATACTGCATTTCAAGTTTCGAATTACATCACATAATCACATTGACGTGCTATGTCGTAGTCATTGATAAATGGGTTAGTGTATTAATAATGTAATAACTGTTCAACAGAGAATGGGAAATGAACAGTCGAAATATACTGAATAATAAAATTATTATTCTATTGCACATCCAATTATGATTCACTGTGTGGATTTTAGATTAGTTGCTGATGTAATCGCGCTCGATTTCCTTCCCCATATTGTTATATAATTTATTTGTGTATGGATTTATGGTAAGTCTGCTAAAATCTATATTTTATAGAGGAGTGAAGTTGATTGGCTGCTTAAAAATGAAGACAGAGTCCAAACAATAGAAGGTAGAAACTTGAAAAATTTATTACACGTGGAACTTACCTATCAGTAATGAGAATAATATAAAATCCTGAAATTTTGATAGAAAAACTTATAAATTCCGGAATTTTGATGTGAATATCATCTGTGGTTGAGATTTCTCTATCGGAGCAACGGACATTACGAAAAATGTAAGCATTCTGGCCACCTTATACCCCCCCCCCCT
This sequence comes from Amaurobius ferox, assembly GCA_951213105.1. Lineage (NCBI taxonomy): Eukaryota > Metazoa > Arthropoda > Arachnida > Araneae > Amaurobiidae > Amaurobius > Amaurobius ferox. The sequence continues at coordinate 46,035,545 of OX578134.1, read as the reverse complement.
CCCAATAACGTATTAGATAAAAATGTAAATACTTTTTCTTTTTTGGCAACATGCAGTTAATCGAGATGTAATATTGTTTATAGTATCTCAATTTATATGTTAACAGAACTTTAAAATATGAGTCAACTTTACTTTCTCTTACTATTGGCTATATTATATGGTTTTCACGAAAAATTTTCACTTCGAACTTTTGGTGCGAATATAGGTTTTAGGATTTTCCAGAACACGTTTAGATTGTTTTTATGAATTCCGCTAGGCAGTCAGTCAATCTATGGTCCATTTCTGTACAAACATTTTTTGTTATTGAATGTATATTCGCAGAAGTCATTCTTTGAAGCAAGGGGATACTGTGGGGCGATGTGGTAATTAGCATTTGTTCGCACATCATTGGTTGCAATGCGGAATTCGTAGGTATAACATGGAATGTAGTCCGAAATCTCAGGTGAAGGACACGCAGCTAGCCTATATGCAGTCTGCAGCTAGCCATGGTGCAGCCTGCAGCTAGCCATGGTTTAGCCTGCAGCTAGCCATGGTGCAGCCTGCATCTAGCCATGGTGCAGCCTGCAATAGCCACTGCTCTATAGCCACTGCTCTAATGGGATGAAAAGTCCAGAGTGAAAAGGCATACCTCAAAAACGCATACTACTGAAAAGAAATACCGCTGAGAAAGCAAGAAATGTCGTAAGATTATAGGTACAGCTTACAGCAAATTTTTCTCTTCCATTAGCTATTTCCATACACAGGATTCATGTCATTCATAACACTCAAACATCCCGGCCTACTCGAAGGTGTATAGTATTTGTTTAAATGATCAGGTAAAATCCCCAATTCAGGCACGGTAATTCATATGGGTAGCAACCGTATATGCCATACAATCCATCCTTGAAATCGTCAAATCTCCGTTGGAATGTAGGACATACGAATTTATCCTGACTATATCACTAATTTTGTACGACCTCCAGGATCCAACAAGGGGCTATCATGAGTGGTCCTCCTGCAATAGCCACTGCTCTATAACTGCCCAGATGCAGGTCAGCCATCTCACAAGGAAACGTTCCCAAACTAAACTCGTAGAATTCGACGAAAATTTGACAGGTGTTAGAAGAAGTTATAGAAAATCCGCGTATTCTGAAAATTAGCTGCTGAATTGCATTAGGAGAGGGGTAGAATAATGTTGAAATATGGATCTGGGTTGCCAGAACCGTACAGTTAGCATCAATTGGCAACTTTGCATTCTTGTAAATTAATGAACATGTGTAATGCATTTATACTATCAAAACGCATTTCATGCTGTACTTAGAGGCGTTAATACTTGAAAAATAGCTTCTTAAATCTACCACTTGAAAAACAGAAAATGCAGATTACATGTGTCTGTACTATGGTATAGAGTTTATAAGATGCAGTAAATATGAACTCAACAGGATTTTAGAAATACCCAGGATGGTTTTCTGTGTATGGATCATGCACGCTATGAATATTTCCGCATGTTAACGTTGCATGGTGAAGATAACTGGTTGTGTGCAATGGATTGTACTTTAAAGTTATAGTCTTATGTCCTGCGCCTTATGTCCTGAAACGTTATAAAAACACATCTTTTTAATTTCGCTTAGTTTGTGCCTCTTGATAACGAATTTGTTGATTTGATTTTCCCACAAATACATTTGGGACATACTTTTTACAAATCTATACCTGCTTTGAACAAATTGTAGTGTACGATGTTTTATTTTTTTACTGTTACGCCAGTATTCAACAACTGCTCGTTTAGTTTCATTTGGAATACGCTGAACTTCCTCATTTTGTACCTACTCATCCATAAACATTTCATTATTTTCATCTATAATGTCAAAATCAGAATCCCCAAAATCATTTTCGGCAACCGATGACTCGAAATCCAAATTGTCTTCCACTTCATCACTAACAAACATTTCGCAAATAGATATTTTATTTTTTACATTTATTTCGGCTTCTGTAAAATCAGTTAGCAATATTTTTGAAACAGATAATTCATGGTGCAGCATACACATGGCGTTGAGCACATTAATGGTGACATTTACTATTTGAAAATCACTGATGTTTTAAACAAAATAGATTAAAAACATCGAGGTATTAAAATAATAATAATATTATGCCCAAGACTTTTGAGCATTAAACAAAACAACAACACAAAATTATAGCAGATCGCTAATTTGATTCACTTACACAAAATAATAAAACTGTGAGAAATGCAAGATTATATTAAAAATATATATTCAAACTCAATTTCAAATACTTTTGAATGCAAACTATAAAAAAAAATAACTTTACAACATATTTCAAGCCATACAGAGAAAACATGGACAGTGCATTTCAGAATTTGGCGTTTTTCAATCTATACTCGCCAAGTAGGGTGCATTTAGCATTAAAGATGTTGACTTTTATTAATTTTTTACAGATTTTGCGTTGCAATTCAGCAGCTAATTATTTCACTGTCGATATTTTGAGCCACCTCCACCTGTCAAATGTTCGTCGAACTTTATGAGTTTATCTTAGGAACGTTTCCTTGTCAGTGTCCGTAAAATACCCTACTTCACACGTATAATATCCGTGTTACCAATGAGGACGGCGACGAATTTCCAATTATCGTGTCTTCCAACAGTTCCTACTGGCACTGAAGGGAGTGGTCTGAGGACATACATTCATTAATACAAAATATTTGTCTTATAGTTCTCTATCTCCCATGACAGTTTGTATAAAGAGTTTTGAATCACCATGTATGTACTTTGATCATGCATCCAAACACAGCTCTATCACACAAAATAAAATCATAATTTTTCTGGATTTGTCAAAATGTAAATATATTGAAATTTCTATTTTCAATTTTGACTCTCTTACTAATATTTCCATTTGTCTGTGAATCATATTCTAGGGAAAATGCAATAGTAGAAAAATTTTATGAGAAATATATTTCTGCATGCCGATTTATTCTACTTTTCCAATGATGCATATGTAAATTTATTCTACTTTGCAAATGATTAGGGGCTCCTCCCCCTGCTAGCCACTTTCGCAAGCATTTGCAAGAGAATCGCAATCCTGCGATTGCCCTCTGTCCGGGACGCTAACTTACTCAAATATTCTTGCTTTGAAGTTGACATTACGAACTAAAGTATAAATCGATAAACAGTACATTTCATCAAATTTTTCTAACACGTTTGTACAAATGTACCGAATTTCATAATTTTGTGTAATATAGTTTCTGCTGTACGAGACAAATAGACAATCGGGAAACACGCAATTTATCATGCAGTGGTGGCGTCAATTATAATTTTTTTAATATAGAGAGATATGCAGAATTGTAAATTTGTAGAGAAAGTGATTTTACGCTTAAGCAATGAAAAATAAAAGCAAACGAGTATGTCATATGCTCATTGTAGCACTTGGTAAGCCATCGTGAGCACATGTGAAGGTATATTGGTTTATACATCTTGCCTGTTTGCTCTAATGCTATACCTAACTTGTTTTCCAAACTTGTTTTATCCTACATTTTACATATCTTTTCGCTGTATTTCAAGATCGTATCTATTTATTTTTAGTAAAAATATTATAATAGCAAAAGCTTAAAAATGTGTGTTCAATATCATATAAATATGTGTTCAATAAATGTGTTTAATATCAGTAATCCCTACATAATATTTTCGACGGATGAGTAGTGGTAATGTATATATAGTGTATGTATATTATGTATATATATTAGCAGTGGTTATATATATATATATATATATATATATATATATATATATATATATATATATATATATATATATATATATATATATATATATATATATATATATATATATATATATATATATATATATATATATATATATATATATATAATGTAGAAATAGTTTATAGATATAATCTATCTATTTCTTCAGAAACATACAGTACTGTGTTTGCTTCTACAAAAAACTTGGACATGATTACGATTTCTGTGGAAGTGAACAATTCATGATTTTGGCTTAGAGCCTTGTCCACTTGTATAGCGATTGTGCTTGATTTCGTTTGTTATTCTTTATTCGATTCCATACCTTTGTATTTTGATATTTTTCATTCACTTGTTGATTCGATTTTTATTTTATTTTTTTGTTTTTTTATTTTTTCCATTTGCTTGAGGATTTGTTGATTTATACTGTTATTTCGTAAGCCTTTAGATAGTTGAATTTTCGTGTTACAGCCTCTCACTGTTTTTTCATTGGATTTTCAAACCTTTTTTTCTTTATATATATATATATATATATATATATATATATATATATATATATATATATATATATATATATATATATATATATATATAGATAGATAGATAATAAAATATAAAATGAAAATCCAGTGATAGTATAGGGATATGTGTAACTCATAATACACTAACTTAAAAATTGCCTACAAATTACAAAGAGGCATTAATCGTAAATACAACTATTATGAGAAAAATTAAAAGTATATTACTAGTCATCAAGCTAAAGCTAATCAACAAATATTAATAATACGGAATCGAAAATAGGGATACAAAAAATACCAAGCATTAAATCTTTACATGTGGAGAAGCACTAGGCTTAAGAATTATTCATTTCCAAAATAAATATTTTTCAAGTCCTGATATTTAATCGAAACGAGCACAAAAAATGCTTGTTTAAGAAACATGAGATAAATTTTATCTATAAACTCGTGCTATTTGGACTACAAGCATAAAGATTGAGAATTAGATGGTAAAATGGTAAAATTGATTTAAAATCTATTATTGAGTTCAAAGCAGAACACATCCTTTAAGATATGTCAAAACAATTTAAGGCTAAAAGGTCAAAAGTTCACAGACGTGTGGTAGAAATTAGCAAGGTTCACATAAGGTGATTATCCGTTCCACAACTGTGCACTAAAAAACTATCTTCAGCCTACAAAGAACAGAGTATTAAAATATTTAACTCATAAGTTGTACTACTCACTTGGACATAGTGATATCTGATTACTGCCAGCCACATTCATTAATTTTAAAAATTCCAAGATTTACTGACAGAGGAAGAGCTGCTGCGAGATTATTGGTAAATCTTATAGAAGCTATTCCGCTTTGATTGACAACCCCATATATTAAACGTAATGCCATAAGAACTACCCAGACCGTCTTACCCATAGTAATGTATCCGTTTGAATCACATGGATGACTGTCTTAAAATATATTCGGACTAAATGGGGGTTGCAACCATAGGGCCCTAATATATTTCGTATGGATTTTGGCGCATGCATATTCACCGTGTCCATAGTCCTCTTAGACCTGGAGATAGTGCTGCGGAGTGCCCCTCTCGACATAGCCACAACACTATCCGCGCCCAGATTCATGTCAGACATATCAGTTTTCCTTAACTGCGTTATTTTACAAGTATAGGACAATATTACGATTGGCGACGGCGAATTATTGCTACTTTACAAGCTGCCAACAGCGCCCTTTAGCATCAAAAGGTGACGTCTGAGGACATATTGTCAACAGCGAAATATGTTAGTTTTAGTATTTCCTATTTCTCATTAAAGTTTGTGTGGTGATTGATAAAGATGTCATGAATTTACTGTGGATGTTATAACCCATCAAATTTGGTATAAATAAACTAAGTATCGTACATCGCATGTAATGCAATTAATCGTTGCATGGCAATAACCTACCAAATGTGTGATCAAGTGCGTTATCACTTACCATAACTAAAAAGAAACACATTAATCATTAAATAAAGAAATTTAAATTTAAAATTATTATTTATTTAACACGCAATTATTATCAAGACCATAATTACATAAATGATTTTCTAGCTAATTCTTATTTTACTACGTGCCCTAGGAGGGTCAATGTGAGACCGTTGTTTAAATTGAAAATGTTTTCAAGGAGCTAAGACTCGACCGTTTGTTCATAAAATCGGCACATACCTTTAATATTCTTGTATCGCGTTTTCGCTGGGAGCTGGCATATCGTTTACATATCTTGTCACCAACAACCCTTACGAAGCTTTATTAATCTCTGCACTATTCAATTTTTATTTAACTTCATTCTTGCGGTTTTTGTGTTACTCGTATACATATATGTTTCTCATCTGATAATATTATTACTTCTCCCCATACTGGCCCTTGTCTAATTTTTACTAGGCAAAAAGTAAGACACATCAATTTATTACTCCAGGGAAGCACGCCTTTGACGACTTCCATTGGCCTATTTATTTTGCATGAAGTTAGAGTGCCTCTTGATTGGCTTCTATGGAGCTAATGAAACTTGTGCAATTCTTGTATGGGAGCATTGTTTACATTCAAGTTGCAATCGTAATTTTGATGTCCTGAATTTACAGGTGCTATACTTCTCCTGCCCAAGACAGTCAAACTGGCGTCGCCTGTCTGAGTCATTTGTTCGTTTTCGAATATACCAAAATGGTACAAAATGGTCTCACAGTTTGTACAGATATTTTTGTATCACCCAGTACTGCACAAATAAACATGCAGACAAACAGTCTAATACACTAATACTAATTTTTCTCTGTAAAACACTCTGAAATTCTAGAAGGCTAAGTCCATCGAAAACTCGAATTCTAGTTTTTGATTCAATTTCAACCTCTATCCTATACATATCCATATGTTGGAGTAAAGAAAGGTAGAATCATTTTCAAATAATTACCAGAACGACTGAAGATATTTGGATCCACTTATTTAAACTCGATATTTTAATGGTGAATGCTTTCAGCACAGAAAAAGTTAAATGAAAATTAGAATATATAATTAACGATTGATTCAAAGTAAATATTTAAACTCTAATGACATCAACGTTCTAAATTTAATTATAAGGCCAGGTAAAAGTTTGCCATTTCTGTGTCAGTTCACTTTCTTTTTTAAATATTTGAAACTCATGACTTTAAAAAATTTCTTAAATACTAACTTTAATAAATACTCATCACATACCTTAATAAAATACTAAATATAATTAATTATGACTTCCAAACACTTATAATGAATGCACCTGGTTTAAAACATTTCAGTACTGATACATGCATCTAATGCATACATTTAATGCATATAAATCTTTAATAATGTTAATATTATATCATATTAATTAACAAATTATACTTATATTTAAGTTCCAGTAAAATATTCCAGACTTTAATGTTAAGAATACGAAAAGCATCCATCCCTCTAACATTTTAGTTTTATTTCCAAAATAATTGCAAAATGGTCGTTTAATTTTACATTAACTATAAATAATGTTCTAACTAGAAATCCGTATAAAATTGAAAGGATTCTACAACCTTTTAAAAGCAGACATCAGTTAAATTATGTCATGAACCATAATGTTCCAGAAAACTACTGCTAATGACGGCTATGATGCATAATTATTTTACCTTTGGCTTCAATGACTATTCCTTTAAGAATGTTAGTTTTTTAACCACAGCAGGCACATAAAATGGTTTAAACTTGTATTTTCATTAATAATTTATGTTTTAAAAATTTACTAGAATTTTATATTAACACGTTTTCATTTTCAAAGCATATGATCATATTGCGATAATTGAATTTATAAGAACAAATTAAAAGTAATGATTGCATTGATTGAATATGCTAACTTCTAAAGAGGAATGATAAATTATTTCAGTTTAAGGACCTGCACAAAATGGGTTTTTTTTCCTGAGAATTATTTCAATATCAGTTACCATTATTTCTTACTGATTCCTTAATATATTAATACATTTATAGCAATTACACTCTTATAGATTTATTTCATAGCTTTCATAAACACATGTTGTCTCATAGCTTTCTAAAATGAGCTTAGAAGGTATTAAATATCCTTTTAAGAGTAAATGGATTCAAATCATTAACCCCCAAATTCATTTTATTTGCCTTCTGGTATTCCATTATAGTTTCATATTGAAGAATATATTTATATTATAAGTTTATTGGGAAAGAAAGAAATTATATTTTCCTTAAATAAAATTTTTAATACACAATAAGAATGCAATCTTTAACTTTTACCTTTTATATTTATTCACATATTTAAAACAGTTGTACATTTATAAGTGCAATTCAATGAACACAAGTGATTTCATAGCTTTCTAAAACTGAGCATAGGTGATATTAAATCTTTTACTTATAGCACAATAATCTCAAACCATTAGAGCGGTATTAAATCTCCTTTTAAAAATACAATGATTTCAAACCATTAGAGACAAAATCCCGCTCATTTGTCTTGTGGTATTTTATTGAAGTTTCAGATTGGAGGTTATTATTCGATTAGGAGCTGATGGCTAAAGAAATAAAATAATATTTTCCGTAAATGCAACTTTTACAATAAGAATAAAATCCTTAACTTCTAACATATATTTAAACATATTTATAACATTTGAAGGTGTAAGACAGTGTATATATTAAGTTTATCAGCTTTCTAAACATGAGTTTAGGCGATAATACCATAATTTATATCCCTTTACAAGTAAAATGGTTTTATAGTATTAGATTTGAAATTTCTCTCACTTGTCTTGAGGTATTTCATTGAAGTTTTAATTAGGGAAATACTTTCAGATGGACAGCTGTATGGGAAAAAATATGTTCCTTAAACACATCACTTGAAACAAGAATAAAATATTTAGCGTTTAAGCGTTTAACGTATAATATGTACTGTAAAAAATAGAAAACATTTTAAAATGCAACTTCTTACTTTCAAATTAATGCCATTTCTTATAATATTAAATTATGAGCCAACGGCTCTACCGTGCTTAAAACACTGGTTCCCGTTAGATCACCGAAAAGCAGCATCGGGCGCGGATAGTACTTGGGTGGGTGACCTCCTGGGAACACCGTGTGCTGTTGGCTCATTTAAGTTGACGTGGTGGCCGAACGGTCCAGGCGAGCGTTTCCAGCGATGGATCGGCCGCCACGTTGTGGGTTCGAGTCCCACGTAAGACATGGATGTTGTGTGTTGATTGGTATATTGATTGGTGTTGAAAACCCAGACCGTCCGACTCATCCAATGGACTTGAGCAACTATTTGGACGGCCGGGAAGGAGAGTTAGCGAATTCAAACTCTCAATTATATTGATTGGTGATACATAATATATAATTATATTATATATTATGTATAATATTATATATGGTGTATAGTATTATGTATAATATTATATTGATTGGAGTATAATACATTGGATATTTGTGTTTTTATATGCTTTTTTCCTATTGTTTGGTAGACTCTTTTAGATGGCTTTAAGCACGATATTTCTGTTCGTAAAGAACGGCCTTGTATATTGCCTTAAAATTTTGAAATATACACAGTACGCTAGTACATCATTAGATTGTATTCACTCGATTTTTATGTTATATATAATCATTTTGCAAATAAATAGTTTGTTTATTTCATTGCTTAGTTATACAAATTTTTATTGCCAATAAAATGATTTTTGAGTAACAAAATACTAATAAAATATCCGTAGAAAATAATTATTGGATTACAAATTCAATTTTACACATCAAATGTGAACTCATTTTCCATTTTATAAAAAACTTCGACATATTAACTTTAAACAAAAATATAAAATAGCCGCCTGCCAAAACATAACATAGGGGAGCTTCTAAATCATGTTTCCATATCAGATACCGCCATCTATAGTCTGGTTTTGCGCTGTGTTGCATTCCTAGGTATAGGATACCTGTTTTTTGCAGTGGCAATTTTGGAAACTTCTATGGCAACCGACAGATTCAGTCTTATACAGCTGGCATCAAATAACATATTCATTGGGCTCAGGTTTCACACTGCTGTAATGAATAGTTGGCGATAATACTTCTTGCTGCGTGATAAGTCAATGAATCTAAATCAAGTTGTCAGCATGCACGTTTACATATTGAGACACACAGGATATTTACTTGTTGCGATTGCAAATTATCCACATAACTGAAGAATGCCCGAAGACAGTATATACATATATTATTGTATCTGTAACTGGGGCATGATGCTATAGTTAACTATTACTTCAGTTAGGTATAAAAGAAATTAAAAAAACATACTATTTAAGATTTTAAATTGAAGATCTCAAATTCATATCCTAGATCGTAAGTAGCTTAAATATTTGTTCACAGTATTGAAAATATTATATTCCGTAGAACATTTACGAATAATGCAGTGATATGATCTATATTGTCTTTATATATCTCAGTAAATATGAATGAATGATATTGATCGTATTACTAGTATGCACATATTTTATTACCACACCCTAAATAGATTTCGGTGCAATAATAGATATGGTGGGAAATAAGATGCGATCAGGTAATGCAATGCATTGTTTTATTATCTCGAGGTTATAAAAAGTGAAGTTACGGATACACTCTAAAAAATAGAAATTATGCGTAGTTCAACAAAATGCAGAAGCTCTAACATCAAGCAAAAATTTGAAAACATTTCATATTATGAAAATGTAGTTAACGAATTGTTCTGACACTGAAACAGTTGCTTAGGTGGTTATAAAAGAAAGGAATATGATCAACAGCTCATGTACAAGTATAACTTCAAGCAATGACGTCACTGAACTACCTCTAATACATAAGATATATCAAGGAATGGGAGTGTAATCTACGTCCTGATTTATGATTTCAAGAGTTTGATCGTATATACTAGGAATCGTTAAAGCTCTAAGGAATCGTTAAAGCCTTCATATAATGAACCACACCATATAAACTTGTTTATCCACTAAAATGGATAGAGCATGTTTAGGCATCAAATCAGCTTTATCAATGCAATAATATCTCGACTCAGGATGTGAAGGAATGCTACATAAACTTCATTAAACTAGCAAGGTTGTGTTGAACGGTTAACACTGAAATTGAAAGCGGCGAAGAGAGAAAGAGAGAAAACAATTTTCCTTCTGTAGCCTTTACTTTTTAATGTTCAATCGGCACTTTTCATGTCGATGGATGATATGAGAGTAAATTTACATATATTGCGGCGTTGTCACAAAAATAAATGTTTAATAAAGTAATACATTCTATAGACTAGATATACATATTTTGTTTTCATGTTACATTTAAATTACTTTATCAGTTCTGTTTAAATTGCAATTTAATTAGATATTTTAATAGCACTTTATGTACTGGAACAATATATTAGAATTTTTTACTATTTCCATAATGCACACATTTTGATTAATCACACCATATATGAATGCTAAATAAAGAAAACTATGGAAATATAATTGATTACGGCTAAAAATGGCTACGTGTTTGGATTAGAATCATTCAGATTTGAGCTAAAATCATCAATGCAGCTCCTGTTCTTATCGAACTTAGATCAAACCATTTTGAGATTTCATGAATTTTTAAAGGTGGTTCTTATTTTTGTACTTAACATTAGTAATGTTAACATTAGTAATGTATTTTTAACATTAGTAATGTTAACATATATAGTATATATAACACAAGTTTATTTTCATGAAACTATCTGATAGGAGATGTTGCCGGCAAGAAAACATGTTTTACACATTAATTTACAAACTTGCATTACACAATAATTTACAATCTTATGTTACACAATAATTTACAAACTTGTTTTGCACAATAATTTACAAACTTGTTTTACGCAATTTACAAACTTATTTTACACATTAATTTTAAAATTAAGGATTGTGCTTTTCAAATTCTGCAGTAAAGTATATTTGGTGTTCTTCATACAAACAGGAACGAAATAATTGAACATATTCTTGTTTTTAAAGGGAATATATTACTATTTTAACGAATTTATTAGTAAACTGCTGTCGATATGAATTCTTTATTATAATGTGCTTCAAACTTCGATTTTTCGTGTTACCATTACTATTCCAATTTATATTAAATATGAACTTTCTTTATGCAAAGTTTATTCGATTATAAATATCAGTTTGGTTATATTGCGCTCGCTTATTCTATGTTAAATCCATAATTTTACCTCGTTATATTTACACTTATTCAACTAAACTGGCATTACTTCATTTACATAAGTGCAAAATTCGTTGACTGAATGAATGGGGAAATTTAACTTCGCTGACAAGAATTGTTTCATGCTATGATGCATTCAGCATTTCAAGTGCATCAGCATGCCTCCTTGATGGTTTATTCTACAGACATTGATAGAAGTTTTATTGCATTAATAATGGTAATAATTTCCTCGGAGCAGACTTTGAGGTAATGATCCACGATCTGTCTTAAAATTAATCTCGTAGAAATTAAATGTATTTTTATAGGTTATGCTTTATGATTTAAAATGTATAACTAAAATTAACTAGCAAAAAGACGGCTTTGACTAGACTCGTGCGTATGAAGTATACGAACTGTGAAAGACTTCAAATTAAAACTTAATTTAACAAATAATTATGAAATTAGAAGTATAAGAAATTCATTTAAATATTATAGAATCCTAATACAAAATAACAGATAAACTGATTTATATTATTTGAATATTAAATTAAACAAATTAGAATACACAAAAACTATGAAATAAAATAACACATTTATATAAAAAATATGTATTTCATATACGGGTGCACGTTTAAATTACACTGCATGCAATTACACATACTTTCCGTTACCGTTTAAAAGTTGTTCTCTTGTTACTTATACGAAGTGTAGTTAGCATGCGCAGTTTGAAAATGGTGTTTAAGTTAAAGTTCGTTTAAAAGTTCGTTGAAAAGTGTTAAAGTTCGTTTTTATAATTGAAATTGTGATTCTGCAAATTTACATGTAATTTCACGTATGTTTACAAGATTTCATAATCGTACCCATTGTAGTTTTCGAGTAAAAAGAATAACAAAATTCAGGCAAATGTTGATTTCGCTTAGTTAGGATTGGAGAATGAACTTAGCTTAACTCATCCATAATCATCGATTATTCGTTTATATATTATCATTTAAATGTAACGTTTACGTATATTATGTAAGAATGTAAAATTGTTAAATTAATAAGTAGTTTAAATTCAGTCGATATTTTTTATAATCTTCAACGGTTTCTTTTAATTCATATTTTTTAATGCTAGCGAAATATAAGTATAAGTTAGACTGTGATCATGACATTGATCATTGTAAACTCAAGACACAACACTTACTACATTGTCAAATTGACAAAAAGTAGGGAAATTGCCCCATTAAACCAGTAGCGCGGCAGGGTTAACGCTAACATTAACTAGAAAGATATGGCATATATAGTTTTTGACAAGATATATGCAACAATTACCTAGGCAATGTGCATATTGAAATACCAAATTGAATAAATTTTCCATATCAAGATTTCTCCAAAATTGTCGTTTTATTCGATGTATTTCGAATAAAAAACCAAAACTTCCAAACTGGTCCTAACAACATTTCATAAATATTGGTATCCAGCTGGGGTAGATCACAAAATTAAACTGTATGGATAAGTGTTCAGCTATGTGTTCAAGTTCATAAAACTGTGCTTACGTACTAAGTAAAATACATCTAATGCATGTAACACATTATTTTCTATACATATTAGGTACTCCGATTTTGTGCGGAAACAATAGAAATAGCTCGATTCTTTCGAGAGATATTGCCGAATAATAAACTTTCTTATTGTCCGAAAATGGCTATTGATGATTCATTCAAACAAAATCCAATTATTACTTGTAAAATTGCTTACAAAAATATTTCACTAATTTGATAATGAAGAACATATGTAACTTTTTCTGATTTTTAATTTTTAATATAAAAATGCGTGTAATATGTCGAGAAAAGCACTTGCCAATAATTTATAAATAAAGGCATATAAAAACGCCAATAAAAACGCCAATTATGTCAAAACTTTAAATTATTTTTATGTACACTATTTAACAGCTTTTGAGAAATAAACGTTCAAAATACACAGGTCATTTCTCCGATTAATCGAAAAAACAATTATAAGTGTTCACTGCTCAAATATTATCACCCCATGGAGCATGGATGTGTGGTCATTGTTGCTTATATCAACATACATAACGCGATAATATAAGTATCACAAACAAAACTTAAAGCAAGGATTTTTGTTAGCAGGGTTTGTTTTGAACCATCAATTATACAGTTTATTATTTTAACTCAGCTTGCAGCTGATATATTCTAAGGGTTCAGTATTGCAGTGGAGCGAATTCTAATCTACAATAAGGTAATGCCAACAAGCAAGAAAGTGTTCATTCAATTAGTCTATATCTGTTCACAACGGTTTTGTAATCACTGGTAATGAAGAGTAAAGGTAATGAAGATCCACCGGTAATGAAGAGTAAAGTATTTTAGTTCATATGTAAAGCACTAGGCCGTGAAGGAAGTCGCCTCACTTAATATAAGATTTAAAAATATATTTAAGATTTACAATTGGCATAATATTTAGAAAATCTAATGTGGACAACATGTGACTTTCCCTATATAAAACAAATAATTTACTTTTTTCCAAGTGAATAAATGATGTATAAGATAAACGGCACAATATGTTTAATATTGAATTGTACATTTCACGATTTTCTGGACGAAAACATGTAAAACTGTTTTGTAGTTCCCAATTAATTTATATTTGACGCAACTCTAAATTGACAATATAAATATTGATAGCATCCGCAATAAGCAATAGTCATTATACTTAAATATTTTAATATTTAATTCATTAATCTGGCGATATTTTGCATCATTAAAGGCGATACCATTGTATCATTTTTGCAATTGTAATATAATTGATATTTTCGTCAATCGGATTCGGACGAAATATCGCAAATTTAAAGAGGTTTCTTTAAATTTTGAGATAAAGTTGACAACTTTGTCACCAAGTATTACAAAAAAACGGAGAGGAGAGCATTTATTACTCACAAATGATTATTGGCGAATTGTTAGGCGTCAAAATACAAAACTATGGCAGAATTTATCTTCTCTCATGAATGAAATGAACTGGATCCACGAGAATGGTGATAACAAATTTATCGCATAATATTGCATATAAAAATTGAACATATTTCACAATAGTTAATATTTTTTTTCTATTTTATATGATTTATTTTATATATTTATCTGGAAAAAGTGCAATATCCTGAAAATGGTTCCTCAATTTGTGTCAATCGATTTCTAATAAAAAAAAATCTGATGTGGGCAACACATGACTTTTCTTATATAATGCAATGAATTTACTACTTTTACAGTTAAAAAAAATGTTATTCTTATAGTAGATACTTATATTCTTTCCAAGATATTGAATTTTCTTCAATTAGTAGTCACTTTCATTGATTAAGCGTCATTTTTATCCATTTTTGCAAGATTTTTGTTAATTTGGCAACAATTAAAAATCTCGCCAAGTTGGCGACATTCCGCCAAATTCGTCGCCAAAATCTCGCTAAGCGTTATGGACGGAGAAATACGTTTGTCTTACAGCAGATAAATGACTATTGGCGACGTCATTTTTTTTTCAAAACGTTCCATTCTTTCGTGGGATATCGTCTCCACACTCTTTGTCTCTCTCTCACACACACACACACACACATACACACACACACACACGCACACACACACACACACACACACACACACACACACACACACACACACACACAGGTTGGTTTTTGGTGGAAAACGAGGACGCTGCGGGGAACCCACCAAACTGAGGACCTCCAGAAATAATGATTTTTCTGATATAGTTTTCACATTTTAGGCATCCTGGAAGGAAGTTAATGGCATATGTGGCAAGAAAATTTTAAAAATAGTTTTATTTCAAGTATGTATTTTTGCAAGGTAAACGAGGACCATGTTTATACACCGTTAGAATGCGGACCATGCATATACACCGTCAGAATGCGGACAATGCATATACACCGTTAGACTGAGGACAATGCCTATACACCGGTAGAATGCGGACGATGCATATACACCGTTAGACTGAGGCCCATGCGTATACACCGTTAGAATGAGGCCATAGCTTGGCATTAGATATATATGTTCTTACCGAGAGTAAACGTACGTATATCTAATAACTAAGAAAACGAGGGTACGTATATTTATTAACTAAGGATCGTGAATACACATTTTTACTGAGGACATTGTATTTAAAACTGATAACTGTGTAATATTTATATATGTACGCTAGATGTGCTGAAACTTCTTTCATTCGAAACTAGTTAAAAAATTAACTAAAATTACTTTTAAAAAATATGCATTCGTAGTTAGAAGAGAAGAAACATAAGAAATTATACATTCTGTAACACATGCCCTAACACATAACTGAATGCATGCAAAATTGAGAAAAAAAGATTAAACATATAAAAGTGTATTATACACAAAACCGACTTATAACGGGCGCCCACCAAAATAAGGATGGCTCTCCCATTGCAGATACTAATATCCATGAACCTGTTTCGCATTTATTATGCGGTTGTCAATATGGAAGACACAGCTCGTTAACTGCAAAGGCAGTACAAAACTTGCTAAAATCCACAATTTTCACAAGCTTTTATGGAACATGATAATTTCAATCCTTCCATAGTGATTGAAAAAATTGATTAAAAATTCTGGCTGGGGTGTATTTCACATTTTTGGGAGCGTCCCTTATAGGCGGATTTGTGTTTTATGAAATTTGCCTTTGCAACTCCGTGTGGCCTGAATTAAATTGTATGTAAATGTTATGCCAACCACGTGGAAGGACCGAAATTATCACTTCCCATAGAAACTCGCAAAAAATTGTGACATGCCTTTTACTATCATTACAGATTTCTGCTGTTCCCTGCTGACGAGCGCAGAATAAGAGTGAAACCCGTCCATGGAAGATAGTATCTGCAATGAGAAGTGTCTTCTATATAAAAATGTTTTAAAAATTTTTTACTTATTTAAAAAATGTTATTTTGGTACGACAAAATTTTCGCTAAATGCTCTATATATGTATGAGTATTCATGAACCCGGTGGATTTTGCTGTATTGCATACGGTCTGAAGGACAGATTGATGAACTTCGGGGTGGGATAGTCCAGTGGTTAAGGCAAGAAGATTGCACTCGGAGGACCCGAGTTCAATTCCTAGCTCTGCCTAAACTGACCCTCTGTTCACGCGGAATATATTTAATATGTGTATTTGAAAGTTCTTCCGATAAGTTGATGTTAGAGGAAGGAGGACGCGGTCCCTGTGGATGTCGCCCCCACTGGATTATGGTTTAAATTGGATGGCACTATCCCTGACGTCAAAACAGATCGTCCCAGTGAATATTTGAGCTAATATAGCAACAGATAAAATTAGATACTTGCGTATGTAATCAGGGACTGTATTCCATTTATATTCCAAATCATTATAACATCCGTCATTTAAATACCATAGCATCTGCTTCATCCATATGAGCTATCGCATTCTTTAAACAATTGTATATTTTCGGTTTCTTTTACAGAACAGCATAAAAAATAATAAAACTAGTTTAATATATGTCATTAAAACATTGATTTTTTCTGGATTTTTATATAAAGAATATTTTATTTTGCCCTCTTTTCTTTTATATATTTTTCAAAATTATATTTTTGCCCAGAAACAATTCGATTAGTATTAATATATTATTTATTTTCAAAAATTATGTATTCAAATTATCAAATTCAATAACTGTCTTCCGTCAATGATCAAAATTTCGAATTCGAAAATTCTCAAGAAAACAATACCTATTCTATACAATAGTATGTGCAAATAAAATATATTTTTGTTTTCTGATGACGATTGCGACAGAAGTAGACTTAACCAAAGCGATATTACGAATTTATAAAAAAGTCCAGTGGACACTTAAACTCCATATCCTTTATATTTAAAAAACGGAACGAATCTTCCATTTGAAATAATTTTTCTTTTAAATAACATATTTTTTCTCATACTAATTGCGTAAAATTAATTTCTTTCCCTCAAAATTATTCGAATTCGAGATATTAACAAATAAGCAGGTTTCAAAACTTTTAGCCCACCTCGAATGCTATAGAATGTGTCATATGAGAACACGCTAATAAGGAATGCACCTACTAATATCAAATTATTATGTGTAATCTGATACAATGCTTTTTTAACTTTTCTAATAAGAACTCAACCTTTTAGGGCTTTAAGATTTTATAGCAATATTTTGTTTGGAATATAATTTTTATTTCCAAAATTATATTAAATATATATGTCGTATATGTTCATGTATTACACAAATAAACGTACATTTATCGACGTGATTAAGCTGTTTCTAATTAAAAAAACATAACTTTTAAAGCATTTCTACATTATATTTTAGAAGAATAACTTGTATACAAAATTTGAAATATATATGTTTTTCTTTACCTGCATCAATATATCTCCACATTCTAGATATTTTTTTATTGTAACTTGATTTCTAACTGTAACAACCAGATTGAAAAATTTTTTGAAAAAGTTTCAAAAGAAACAATTAAAAATATTGTTTTGTGTCAAGTAAACACAAGTTATATTGCTCAAACAATAAAATTCAATCTGAGCTCTCGTTACAAATGTTTGATTTTCATTTACGGTGTTCTTCATCAGCTTATTTTTAGTTTGAAATGTAAACTTTCCATTAAATCCTATGAATGTCAATTTTCTTCATGCAATGTCGTGACGTTATTCACAAACATTTCCGGTTTCAAGGAAGAAGGTGCTAAGATCTAAACCATTACTCCTGCAGCCCTGCCATCAGGTAGAGCATGCCTTCAGGCCATAGTCCCCTTAGTAGAAAACGTCTGCTTGAACAATACTGCTGTCATATCTAGTATCTGGCTCTCGAAGCTCAGAGCAATCACCTGTACCCCATACTTCAAAGGAATCTGAAACCTGCTTGCTCGCTCTGCGACAACAGAAAGTTTCAACCCATGCATCCTTCTTGAAATGAAACTACCATCTACAATTGCTGGTCTATACTGCAAAATTCTATTGCGCTAGTTTCTTTTACATTCACACTATAAGTAGATATACACGTAAAATAGTATCCAACATTCAGATGATGAAAGGCTTTTTATAAACACTTTACAACATTGTTGAAAAGTATTTATGACTTTGTTCATTCTGTCTATATGTCCGTTCGCACGATAACTGCCGTAGAAATGACTTTATCAAAGTGAAATTTTAGTATGCTGTTCATACGATCTGTGGGATATATGGGAATGTAAATAAATTATATCCCCCAATTAGTTTTGGTGTGAACCCGGATTGAAAAAATGAAAGACACTGAACCCCATGGGACCTAATTTTTCAAACATTTTTTAAGCAAAATAAAAATTCAAAAATTGCTTCGAAAATTTTAGGAAATATTCAAATTTTTCCATAAAAGATATAAAATAAAATTCAGCAAAATATATTCGGTAGCTTTTTAAATAAAAATTAAAATAATAATTACACCCTTTATATGAAGAGATCACGTGACCATTATATGAACAGATCACATGACTCACTTCAATATAAAATATGGCATCCATCTTGTGCCAAAATCGTAATTTTTAAGCTCTTTTTAATTTATATTTAGTGTTGCATCTGTCCTAAAACCGCTTTATTTTTGCGTTCTTTCTGTGCATCTATATTCTGAGTCAACGCAATTACAATATGTTTTATCTTAAATGATCATCAAACTTTGATTATTTTTATAACGAGGCCTAACTTTAATGAATGTAAAATGCAAACAAGTAAGATGAGTTGTATATGAATTGCTGAATTTTTCTCAAGCAAAATTATTTAACTCTGCTATCTGGAATAAAAGAGTATGAATGAAATATTCGCTATTTTTACATAGAGAGCTAGACTATTTATATTTCGATGACGTCGTTTGAATAAAATTTCAATGACATTTTCAGCATGGAGTTAGAAAAAATTTTAACCTCCATGGTTTAATCTTCCAATTAAATAAATTATTGTAGTTCTGTGATAATTAAACGAGAAAGATCAATCATACATAAAGCATTGATTATGAAACACTTTCCAACTACAATGCAATTTTATTTAAACATATCTAAAATGCGATAATTCAGCTGTAATATTTTTTACATTATCACAATACTACAATCATTTATTATATTTGAGAACTTAAGAATTCATCGAAGAAATGAACTTTATTTAAATGACGTCACTGAAATATAAGTCGCTTGGCTCTCTAAGTAAATGGAGTGAATATTTTATTCAAACACTTTTATTCCATTCTTCTCAATCATCACAATATCAGACTAATATATTTTACTTGAAAACATAAAATCCTGGAAGTAAAAGTACTTTCTAATTTTATGCTTGAAACTTATGCTTAAAATTTTTCAAATAAAGCAATACTTAAGAATTGTCTGCATCTCCATGTAAAATCAATGCATATTTCATTCATACCAACTTTATTCCAATCTTCAGAACTCAATTTTGCGTTAAAAAAATTCAGCAATTCTTAAACAACTCATCTTACAGCTTTATGTGTTTACATTCTGCATAGGTTAAAATTAGGTTTCGTTGTGGAAATAATCAAAATTTGATGATCATTTAAGCTAAAAAATATTGTAATTGCGTTGGCGCAGAATACAGATGCCACAGAAAAACGCAAAAATAAAGCGGTTTTCTTACACTAAATATAAATTAAAAATAATTTTAAAAGTCACGATTTTGACCCAAGTTGGATGCCATATTTTATTTTGAAGTGTGTCACGTGATCACTTCATGTAATATGGGTCTAATTATTATTTTAATTTTTAGTTAAAAAACTACCGAATAAATTTTGCTTAAATTGTTTTATACATTTTATGGAATAATTTAAATATTTCCTAGAACTTTCGAAGCAATTTGTGAATTTTAAATTAGCTTAAAAATGTTTGAAAAATTAGGTCCCATAGGGTTCAATATATTTGATTTTTTCAACCCAGTTTCAATTCAAAACTAATCGGGTGATATTATTCATTTACATTCCCATATGTCTTATAGACCGTCTGAACAACATACTAAAATTTCATTTTGATGAAATCATATCTACGGCAGTTATCTTGCAAATGAACAGACAGACAGACAGACAGAATGAACAAAGTCATAAACACGTTTTAACTTTGTAAAGTGTTAAAAATATCGCCTCTGAATGTATCATATTTTAGAGGTGTTTAAATAAAATTACAGTTGAAAATTGTTTTATAATCAATTTTTTATGCATTATTGATCTTTCTTGTGGTTATATTTAGTGCTGCATCCGTCCTAAAACCGCTTTAATTTTGTATATTATCTGTGTTTCTAAATTCTGTGCCTACGCAATTACAATATTTTTAATTTTAAATGAACACTAACATTTGATTATTTCTACAACAAAGCCTAATTTTAACGTACGCAAAGTGTAAACAAGACAAGCGATTGTAAGATGAATTGTATAAGAATTG
Organism: Amaurobius ferox; assembly: GCA_951213105.1. NCBI lineage: Eukaryota > Metazoa > Arthropoda > Arachnida > Araneae > Amaurobiidae > Amaurobius > Amaurobius ferox. The sequence goes on along the minus strand of OX578134.1, from coordinate 46,014,170 downwards.
CTGAATTTTTCAAAGCAAAATTATTTAGCTCTGGAGTCTGGAATATATGTGATATGAATGCAACATTTATTGGTTTTCCTTAAATAGAGAAGCAAAGGATTTTATAGCATTGCCTTTTTTATTGAAGTTTTAAGTTTCTAAGTAAAAAAATTATTGTACTATGATAATTTTAAAAAGCATCACCGCTGAATGTATCGCATTTTAGAGATGTTTAAGTAACATTGCATTTTAGTTGAAAAGTGTATCATAATCATTGCTTTTTGCAAGATTAATCTTTCTTGTTTCTATCACATTTTTCTCATAAGTTGAATTCATTGAGATCGAGGAAATAATATATAATAGTATATAGAATAAACTCGACAATAGCATAGTAATCATTGAAAAGTTGTACCTCAGTATAATGAATTATGACAAAAAGTCGAAAATTTATAAAATAGTTCATTCTTGTATTTCCAATTTTCTGAAAATAAAATCCATTTCCGTGTTCAATCAAAATCGAAGTAAATTTAACTTCTGTCTCGTATCCTAAGCTACTAAAAAGACTGTTGTTAGAATTATTTGCAAGATTTTTATAAATATTCTAATAAAATTTATATAAAGTATATTACATTATACTTTGTTAAAGCTATGGGTTGAAGGAGGGGCGCAAAATGTCTTGTGCCTCAACTGCATTTACTTTCAAAAAACTGTGTCTTACTTTCAAAAACTCTATTCTTGTGTTTTTTATCAGATGATTGTCCCAAATACCAAATATCAAACCTCTATTACATTTTGAAAGGAGGCATTTCTCATTTATTTCGGAAAATCGAATATTTGGGTTTGCGGTACCCCCATAAAGTAGAAAATATCGGAAAACTGAAATTGTACGTGCTTTTCCTTTCGAACTATATACTCGCACACCAAATTTGTAGTCTATTGCATCTCGAAACATGAATTTTCATCATTTCGTTTTTGGAGCAACCTCTTTAAACGAACATTTTTGAAAAACAATGTTGTCTTGAGTGTTTTCATCAAATGAATAACCCGTATACCAAATTTCAAGCCTCTATCAAATTTAAAGCAAGCGTACGGAAAATCGAACGGAAGAGCATTTGTTCGGAAAATCGAACATTTCGGTGCGCGGCACCCACTAAAGTAGCAAATATTAAAATCTAAAATTACACACTTTCTTCCTTTAGAATGGTTTACATACTCTAAATTTGAAATCTCTATCTCATCGCAAAGTATACTTTCCTATCATTTCACTTTTCGAATGTTTTGGTGTGGAGCATACCCTCGACGGAACATTTTCGAAAAATTCGATTTTTCCAGGGTTTTTTATCGAACGATCGACCTGTGCACCAAATTGCAAGTCTCTATTTATCCGGGGAGTGCCTAAAAAAACGTGACAGACAGACGAACAGACGGACACTTGACAATTAATATATATAGATAGATAGATAGCTCAAAATATCTTGTAATAATTTAAGAATAGAAATTAAAGGATTCAAACTTCTGTTGCCAAATGCTAAAAATTAATTTATTGCAAAAACTCGATGTTTAATAAGGGTGTATAATTTTCCTCTCAATAGTGCTTGCTGATAAGGCATTCTTGGGAGAGAGAGAGCCTTTTGAGGGAAAATATTGATTTCTTTTTGCCGACATTACAATGAAATTTATGAAAATCAACAATTTTTTTATTTTTTAAAAAGTGTCAAGATTGGTATATAGGTGTCGTCAGGATCTCGAACAGGGAAGGGAGGTCGAAGATCAAATGTGGTTGTTCACAGTGTCGGATTTAATACACCAATACTCTGTGAAGATTATAATGCAATTATATATGGAGAACTAACATAATCATTATCAATGAATGCTTATGACGTTTCCTACGTAACTGCAGACGCACGATATGTCTCATTTGATACTACATTAATGTCATAACTAATATATGCATTAAAATTTGTCAAAATATGCATGCAAATATGCACCTAAAATTTAATAATTAATTACTTATAACATAAAATACATGTATTTATATATTTTGTTCGAATATCATTAATGCATCTGAAAGCATTTAAAAACGGGGAATTTCAAGCAAACTCAAGCAAACTATTATTGCAAATCAAAAGTTTTTATATCATTGTTCAAATATAGTCAAAATTTTCATATAGTGAGTAAATTTTATTGCTGTAACTACTAATGTGCTTTTCTAAGTTCTTGACACGCTGACTTTGTCGTTTATCATCTAAAAACATTTTAATGCTAAAAATGTTCTTTTAATACCAACTGATATTATTGGACAGTACTTGCTATCTTTTGAACTGAAAGTGATATTTAGTTCTTGGGTATTCCATGCTGAAAACGGCTTAGTTATAACTGCGTGTTTACTCTTCTTTTTTTTTTCTTTTTCTCTCTGAAATGTGAATAGCAGTTTTCACATGTTGATCTGATATTTTTCTGAATAATTTTTTCTCGCATATTACATAATATAAAAACACCATCTGTATTCAGATTTTTCTATGATTATAAATACATGATTTTATTCGGATTGATTTACTAGATTTAATTTTAGGCATTTTTATACTCACAATGCTTATACAGAAAATTTTACAGAACAGCTCTTTGAAACGACGTATGCAAAACTTCAGATATTCCTATAACGTGACTTTCCATCTCTTTTACCAGACATGTCTCTTGATATTTTACCCTGAAAAGATTTCACCATTTCTTATGATAATTGCATGGCCTTAGTAGCTCACGGAATTTGGGTGTTGAATGAGAAATATGTTTAGCTTCGTCCAATGTTAACTTATCTAGCTATTTAAAAAGAAAGATGAATCATGCTTAAGGCATTGATTATGAAACACTTTCCAACTTCAATGCAATTTTATTTAAACATCTCTAAAATTCGATACATTCCTCGGTAATATTTTAAAAATTATCACAATACTACATTAATTTGAAAACTTAAAACTTCATCGAAAAAAATGAACTTCATTCAAATGACGGGATTGAAATATAAATTGCCTGGATTAAACATCTATAAAATGCGATACATTTCTATATAATATTTTTAAAATTATTATAATACTACAATAATTTATTACATTTGAAAACTTCATCAAAAACAAATAAAATGTATTCAAATAACGCCATCGAAATATAACACACATGGCTCTCTCTATAAAATCAGCATTTCATTCATAAACATTTTTCCATTCATCACAATACTATAATAATTTATTTTATTTCAAACTTAAGACCATGGAGGTACAAGTAATTAGACTCTATGTTTTAAACTTCATCGAAAAAATCGTCCTACTCTCTAAAATCAATGAATATTACATTCATATCAGCTATATTGCAGACTCCATGAGCTAAATAATTCTGCGTTAAGAAATGCAACAATTCTTATACAACTCATTTTACACATTTTGGTGTTTACATTTTGCATTAGTGAAAAGTAGGCTTCGTTGTAGAAATAGTCAAAGTTGGATGATCATTTAAACTCAAATATATTGTAATTGCAGTGTTTCAGGATGTAGATGCACAGAATTTAAGCAACAATAAAGCGGTTTTACGACGGATTAAACACTAAATATGAATTACAAAGAACATTAAAAATCGCAATTTTGGCACAAGATGGATGCCATAGTTTATTTTGAAGTGGGTCATGTGATCTCTTCATATAATGGTTACGTGATCGCTTCATATAAAAGGTGTAATCATTATTCAAATTTTTATTTAAAAAACTACAGAATATATTTTTCTGAAATTTTTATTATTTATTTTATGGGACAATTTGAATATTTCATAAAACTTTCGAAGCAATTTGTGAATTTGAAATCCGCTTAAAAAATGTTTGAAGAATTAGGCCTCATAGGGTTCAATGTATTTCATTATTTCAACCCGGTTATATCCAAAACTAATTGGGTGACATTATTCATTTATATTCCCATAGGTCCTATAGACTGTCTGAACAACATATTAAAATTTCATTTTGATAAATTCATTTTTTCGGCAGTTATCGTGCTAACGGACAGACAGACAGACAGAATGAACAAAGTCATAAACACTTTTCAGCTTTGTTGTAAAGTGTTAGAGAAGATAAAAAGATAGTTAAAATAAAAAAAAATGCAAGCTAAAAGAAAATAAAGTACTTGAAATATGCATTTAAAGGCATTTTATGCATTTACATGCTCTATAAGTGTTCATATATGCAATTGCATATACAAATATGAAATTTCATAGAATTCGAGTTTTAGTCATAATCAATATATTAGTTTTACAAATAAATATTTTTATAAAAATTTTTTAACTGTGATTGTTTTTAAACGATTTTTTTAAAAAAATTTTAAATGGATTTTTAACGAATTTTTAACAGGGCAGTTCAAACTATCATATTTTGAGAAGCATATGCACTGCAGAAATGAATTAATAGTTGCCGAATTTTGCTTTTGAAGGATCCCGTCACATTAACTATTTTTCTAAATGTCTATAAGTGTAGAATTCCTACAAAATAGACAGTTCTGGCATTCTAATAATCGACACATTTATTTATTTTTTTTTTGCATAAAATTATGCTTAAAGTACATTTTCACGAGCTAAATATGGGAATAATTGATATTTAGTTTTGATGTGAACCGGCTAAAGTGGACGCCACATTTGTCGTTTAGTCAATTTTTTTTTCTGTAAACATCTTAAAAGATGATCAACACTTTTAAGACTTACAATAGAATGTTTGCAGAAGTATCTGGGAGAAAGAATTGTAAGGATACCTATCGATCGCTGAAAGCCATGCAAAGTTCAGCAATATTTACAACCAAAGAGTGGTGAGTGAACTACGGCCCTTTGTCGGCTTCCTATAGCCCCCAGGGTGAAATCATAACCCTCTGAGCATGACCACTCAAGATAGGCGACACACTCCGTTATAAAGGGTTTTCATAGTTCCCGTGCCTGGGGTGGAGCATTCATTCTTCCCAGGCCAGGTATTCCCCTTAGAGGAGAGATACGAAGACATACTTCTTATTCCTGCTCCAAGGTATTCCCACGTCGTAAATTCCCACGTCGGCGATTCAATTTGAAAAACTAGCGATTAACGAAATGACCGGCCAAACTCTTTAGATATTCTATCCGTAGATATTTCGTCTAATATGTCCGTTTTATATTTTATAGACGTCTAACGCCTTAGATATATAGAATGTGTTTTGATAGATGACCTGGCGCGGAGGTGGCAATTCTATCCTTTGACCCCCACCAGCGCCCTACTGAACTTCACACGCTGTACTAAGGGTTTTCATCGTTTATACAACTGCCTCAAATTTTAAAGGGTTTCCGAAAACGGATGTGTAATCGGAATTAAAGTTGTGTATCAAAATTAAAATATTGCGCGAAACTCATACCCGTTAGTTTTGGCTTGTAAATTTATTTATTGGTTAAATTCATTGTAACATATTTTGCATTACGATAAATTAAAAAAAAATTAATCTATATGCAATAGTTTCGTTATAAGACTCCTGTATTTAAATAAGGCACCTTAGTTTTGAATATACGCTGCAGCTGACCCAACCTTGGGAATGGAGGAGGGGGGGGGGGCTTTTCCGAACCAAATTGCTGATATTGTGACGAAGTACTGTTGTTCTACTTTATCCTACTATGTACTGTCCATAAACAACTATACGGTAAATATGAAGGATGCTGGTAAAAATAGCGCGTTTAAAGGCTACTATTCCGCTCAGCCATACTTTCTATTCATCTTGAAGCTATAGATCGTAAGAATTTCGCATTCTTTTTTTTTTTTTTTTTTTTTCAAGTTTTGGTGTCCGACAGTTTCTTGCTCAGAGAAATTTCAGCAATTCAAATTTAAATTCGATCGATTTTCAACTTGCCTGCATACGCAGACAAAATTGGTTTATTCCCCCTCCCCCCTCTCCTATTTTGTTGATCGGTAAAATTCGAGTAAATTAGTAAAATGTCATATGCGTTCAGCGATACAAAGTTATATTTTTTAAATTCATAAACGTCGAAATATTAAGAAAAATCAAATTCCTTCAAAAGGATAAAGAATTTATTTAATTGTTATGAAATAAACATATTGGGGAATTTTTACAATAAAAAGGGTTACTCAATTCATAACGTCCGATAATATAACAGCAGTGTCCGATAAAAGTGTCCGATAATATAACAGCTTAAAAGCAGATAATTCTAGCATTCCAAAAATCGTCAAATACATTCTTTTTTTACATAAAAATAAGCATAAAGTTAATATTCACGTGTTACACAGAATAATCCAGTTTTTTTTTTATTAATTATTATTTTTTTTATTTATTTTGATGCGATCAGGTCATTTTTTTATTTTGATGCGGTGACGCCATTTTTGAAATGTATTCCATTTTCTTCTGTGAATATCTTAAAAAATGATTAACACTCTTTTAAACATACCATAGAATTCTTCCACAAGGATCTGAAAGAAGAATTTTTATGGATATCCGTTGATTATTGCTGACATTTAAAACGGCGGTATTTTTGAATGTTACTTATGCGCGACTGTACAAGGCACTTATACAAATATGTACTCTGAACACGGGAACAGTTTGGTCAGAGTCAGGAATCGAACGTGGATCCTCTAATTGATGTTGTAACCACTGGGTTGTCCAGCCCTCTAATGTTAAGCTAATTTGAATTAAAAAAATCTCGTCGAACCGTATCTCGTCGAACCACTCACACACCCAGACAAAAAAAAATATGGAAATTTATAGCTTTATACTGATTTTAAAGTCAGATGTTTCAGTCTACTTCTGCGTTAATAGTCAGGGCCGTGACAAGGAATAAGACGGCGAAGCGACGTCCTCTGGCGCCGTCTCAGAGGGGCGCCGAAATTGAAATGTTTATTATTAGTTTAAAGAACTAAAAATTGTTTTTATACAAAGCACTGTACTTTCTCTAGTTCTAAAACCGGAACGTCAACAAAAATACAGTGCTTTAGTAATAAGAAAATATAAACATAATTTTAATAGTATTTCCTCTAACAACTAAGATTCAACTTGAATTAGGTAATTAAATAATTATAAAAAAGGTAAGCCTTCAGAAAATTATAACTTTTGTAAATTGCTTTTTTTTCTTTGATTCAAGACAATACCTAAATTAAAGCACCGAGAATTAATACCAGATTTCAGGAAACAGATTCATTTAAATGATACCGTTTTCCCTTCAATTTAAGGCGCAATGAAGGATAGAAATAAAAATTAACATTGCTCGAAAAAAATAATTAAACTTTCACACACTTAAAGCACCATATGAATCGGGATAGAAGAAAGGGCCATCACCCTCAAACTAAGTTCATTGTTCACAATACAAAAATTTGAACACTCTATCTCCCTTTGTAGTTAAAACACCTCGCTGGCTTAGCAAGAAACAAACTCCCAAAATTTTTACATTTCTAACTATTAAAGCTTCTTTGAAAAAATTAATATTGAGCGCATTTTTAGAGTCAAATAAGTAAACTGAATTTGACACTTAAATGAAAATGATATTTAGCATTTTTATGAATCAAATAGTTTTACTTGTACAATCGAGGCTACACAGCATTTCTTGTATAGAGAAGTAATTCTCGCTTATGTATGAAAATTCAAGGTAGTGATTCTTCACAGAATCTATCAAGATTTTCTTTGTTTTCACTTATCCTACTATACATAACGTACTGGTAAATAATTCGACTCTTCGATTTGGATGAATTTAAACATTTTGAGTCTTCCTGAATACAAATCAATCATTTTTAAACGATGTCTCCCTGTAGACACGATATCTCTCGAACAAATTATGTGCTCCAAACGAAGTTTCGGACTGTTATTTTAATCAGCAAACTTAGTGGCTTATTTATTTTACTGATCAACTAATTTTACACAATAATTTGTATCTTTTATGATTTTGCACTTTTCTTTTTCTTTTTATATAAAAAAATAGGAAGAAAAAGTTATTTTACCCTAGTTTCACAAAATTTTCGCGAAATATTTTGTTCCAGTATCAGGTAAACAAGATCAAATATTTCTATTTAACTATAATTTTCATAAATTGAATAAAAATATAATCTATAACAGATATGGATGCATTTAGACTGTTGACATTCAGAGAGATTAGACAAGGGGTATACTCAATCTTTCAAACATGTTTTGTTTCGACAATTAAAATAACATTATAAAAATAATTGTATTGAATGCTTTTTGCAATTAGTCATTTTATATAAAATTATTCATTTATAAGTGTATATCATTTAGGATGTAAAGATGTTCCGTTTTTAAAAGATTGCACGTTTTTTGTTCTAAAATGAGAAGATCATATAATTAAATGCTCAGTATTACAAAATAAATGGATGTTTTTTTAATTACTTTCGGCATTATAAAATAAGTCGATGCTTTTTAAGTACTTCGAACCTAAATTGAATTGAGATTTCAACATTCCTGTCTCAATTTTAACTGGAAATTAACTTGGGGTACATTGTGCTACTCCAGTCAATCGATATATTTGTTTGGAACTTGAGACTAAAATTTTCTCCACTCCTATACAATGATCATATATATATGCTATATGTTTACAGTAGGAAACAAACTTTTCCAGAAATGCATGTTTTATTTGGATATATTATGCAAAAATTGAGGTCACGTACATGTGACTCAGTCTTTTTAAAAATATTTTTCATATATGCCTCTGCCTATGCTATCCTGACCGCATAACGACCACTTCAGAATATATTCCTACTAATTCGATGAAAATACTTCTTGGCCTTAACAAATGAATTAATTTTTTAAAAATTATCACATACTTGCACTTATATTCATTTAATATACCAGAGTCGACAATACCGAACATGAGTCTGTATGAAGTCTTGTACCGACTATAAATATTTAGAATCCTAGCCTGTTGATCTCGAGACAAGCACTCTAAACCATCAGGAGAATGTGCTTGTGTCAAATGTATGCAGTTTTATCTTATTCACTTGTCAGAAAGTAGTTTTTTGGTTAGTTGGTAGAATACTCATATAAATTATCGTGCAATAGGCAGTTCTAATACCGACTAACTTCTCAAACCTCAGCTATTTGCTCTATATACGTATTTCTATATTCTGTTCTATTGTGGACAGAATTGCCATAACAAATTTGTACATATGGTGTCTTTATACAGGGGAATCTTTATACAGGGGAATCTATACAGGGGAATTTAGCAATATTTGTACTTTTTCCGCATATTAAAGCATATGTATTTTGCTTTTAGTGTTATATATTTTGGCTTTCATTGTTAAAACATAGATACTTTTCGAATTAAACGGATATACAAAATTGTGGGAAGGGGCTCAACTCAGATGGCATTAAAAGACTGTGCCCATTGGGTTTCTGTGGTTTTATTAGTATGGAGCATGAACGTGGTGAATATTCTCTTATTAAGTAATTTTTCCCTTATTAATATGTCTATATCTACCCCTTCTTTCATTAAAATCAATTAATCCCATATGACTATTTTTTCCCTTATTAATATGTCCATATCTACCCTTTCTTTCATTAAAATCAATTAATCCCATATGACTATTTTTTTCCTTTTCAGCACATAATATACGACTATATGTAAATACAATTTTGATGAGTCAAAAATCATATTCTTTTATTTATTTTGATGGTTATTGGTTGAACGCGTTTTGGAGCATCCCTGAATACGAATTAACCAATTTTAACCATCTGTCTATTTCTTTGTGGGTACAATAGTATCGAATAATTTGATAATACAGAAAAAAAATTGGTACGATTATTTCAATCGGTAAATGTTAGAAGCCTATTACCTGTTGGGATAAACGGATCAAAGAATAGATCTTATTTCTTTATCATGCTTTTCAAATTCGGAAACATAAGTAAACTTAAAAATGTTAGAGAAATATTTATGTATTTATAATGTCAGCTTTTTAACACGAATGTCATCATTTACATGAGGGTTATATGCACTGTTCTTGAGATAGTTTATGTTTTGGTCAAAAATGGAACAATTCGGAAAAAAAATATAAATTCCCTATTATCAAATGAGTGAATGCTTTATATAAAAACAGCTTAAATCCGAAATTAATGGACATCATTATTTAGAAATTATCCCGATCTGCTCTCGAGATATTGAAACATATATTCATCTATATATTTTTTAATGTAGTGCCATATCTTTCGAACAAATTGGATAAATCGAATAAAGTTTGGTGAGCATTTTTCAATCAATGAACATCACTCAGAGACCTATTAATTTTCGGAGGAAAGGAACCAAGTAGAAAGCAATCAAGTTCTGAATATTTATTTTAGAAAATCAACTAAATAATATAAAAACACAAGATGATAATATGCGCCCCACTTAAGATATATTTTTTTTTGTCATTTTTTGAAAAATAATTCGCATTTAAAAGGTGTAAACGTATGGTCCGCGTTTTAAAAGTGTATATGCATTGTCCGCGTTTTAAAGGTGTATATGCATGGTCCGCGTTTTAGCGGTGCATATGCATCGTCCGCGTTTTAACGGTGTATATGCATCGTCCGCGTTTTAAAGGTGTATACGCATAGTCCGCGTTTTAACGGTGTATATGCCTTGTCCGCGTTTTAAAAGTGTATACGCATGGCCCACGTTTTAATGGTGTATATGCATGGTCCACGTTTTAAAGGTGTATTCGCATGGTCCGCGTTTTAAAGGTGTATATGCATGGTCCGTGGTTTAAAAGTGTATAAGCAAGTTTAAAGGTGCATATATTAAAGGTCAGAACAAAATTTTTGCTCTCAGACTGCTTACATTTAAAATAAAGTACATCCATTTTCCCGATTTTTTGAAGTCTTTTTAAAACTCGCATTAGCAGCAACAAATAAACTGTTGAACCAACTCAGGAGAGATGTTTTTATAACTCACTGAAGGGAAAATGCAGTGTCAAGAGTCTAAGGATTAAAAGAAAATAAAAAAAAAAAGTATTTGAAATATAAGTTTTAATTTAATTTAAAAAAAAATTGAGCTTCGCGGTTTGAGTTTATCCGTGTTTTGAATTCCGAACCTGTGCTCTATTTATTACCTGGCAAATGCTTACACAGATACAGAATATACATACAGATAGAAAGACTGTATTTTACAATTACACACAACTCTTCAAAAACCGAATCACACTGTATTTCTATAAATTCTATTCAAAAATATGCTGTGAAGATGGTTTTATATACTTAATTTCTAAACACTTTTAGCTTCCTGGACGGGAATATTTCTTGACATATGGGAAATAATAAAAGACAGTCTGGCTAGAATATGTTTCTTATAGCATTGGCTCCCAAACCATAAATGGAACCTCAAAAGAAAAAAAAAATACATTAGTTTCAGAAGTGCAATATTTTTCTCTTCTGGCGAGTTAGAAATATATTTCCAAATCAAAATTACAACAATTTGCGGAGGGGATTGTGTCTGCTAAAAAAATGTATGCATATATCTTTGGGGGGGGGGGGGCTCTAGTGGTTCTAGGGGATCCCAAGAAGCTATTACCTCAATTTAATAGTTCTATGAGTTGTCCTCGGTTTCCCTCAAAGACCAACACGGGTGTTTAGCAGATTTAGCTAGAGGGCAGTTAACGCCTTCCCTCTGAAAACCAGTTCCGCATACACACAATATGTTGCAATTCTGATAAACCGCGGACGTGTTTTTTTGCAAGACACACACAGATATTCGCGAGCTATACACAGTTATACACAGACTATATACATATACCACCTAACTGGGGACCTATGCCAAAAGTCAACCAAACTTTTTTCAGAATAATATCTGTCATTAAATAGCACATTTCTGCAAAAATCCAAAGCGAGGACGTCCCCACTTGCCGGTGCGTCCCCACTTGGAAGGTGTGTAAACATATGAATGTCCCCACTTCCCACCATACGCCAACACACACGCACAGACACACACACACACACACACCACACACATCTGAAAATGTCCGATTTAAATTCAAGGATGCTTGAAACGTGTTCTTCCGTCGAAAACTTCCGGCCCCATCACACACTATTTGTAGTTCCCTATACGTTATAATATGTATATAGGGAAAGTAAAAACAGAGAAGAAATTTATGAACCGTATATTTTTAGTAAAAAATTAAAGAATTTAGAGGAAGGAAAAATAGTCAACCCCTTGCAAAGGAAAACGAAGGCTAATGAAGCAGTAATTACGAAGAAAATAACAAAATAAAATAACCGGTTTCGACGTTAAATTAATCACTTAAAGCATTAAATAATTAACAGTGGTTAATACTGCGTTAGAAAAGACATTTGATTGCTATGCTATATACACGAAAACTATGTATGTTCATGTTTTACAAGCATCAGTTTGTTTCAGTGGCATCCATATGTTGCAGGATTTTGACCATGTGTAGCATACTCCTTTTACATATTCAATGTACTGTAAAGAAAGTAATTAAAAACGTATTTCAGATTCAAATCAAAGATAATAAATCATCTATCTGAGGTTTTATTAAGTTAACACTGACATTTCCATGAATGATCTAATTTTCGCATTTTATTCCATACAAACACCCGATAAAGGTTTTTATGATTAATACAATTTATCCTCTGCACTATTTCTTAATGTGAACTTAAATTACTAAATGATAACGAGAAAAAATTGAGTTCTAAATTTCAGTTAAGTAATTTCGCAGTTCATATAAACCAAAATATGTTTTCGGTACAAGCGTTTTTCAAGTTATATGTATAAGAATTACCAATTTAAAATTTGAAACATTATTATGTGTAATTTGCAAATAATTTATTAATAAAATATTGAATCATAATAATGTCATAAATTATCAATATATACTTCAATGCGTTTACTTGCATTGCTCTATTTGTCGTCCCATCACTCCAAACTAAGCTCTACGGTTTTTGTTTGTTTTCCTCCTGCGTATAATCCACACACAAATTTTAAACATTTTCCATACACAACGTTAGTTTTATTGTCTTTGCGCTGCTTTATTTGGGAACGTTTGCACTTGTTTGAAACTTATGGGGTATATGTTGCTCTCTTGTCTCTTCTGCTAATTTCATAATATAGTCTATTCTGTTAATTTCAGAATATTCTGCTCAATTTGACACCCTTTGCCATTTGAAAAATTACACAGTTATTTATAACAGAAATATACAAAATCCTAAAATGAAACATGCATTGACTAGCGCCGTAATGCAGATCACAGAATATTCCTAGGATATTTCCTAGCCTCTTGGATCCACAATATTAACTCCAAATTTTGTCGATTTATAGAAACATATAATGTCAAGAGTTTACTTTTTATTTCGAGTGAATTCTAATAAAGAATGCAATGTGTTAAGAATAAGTACATTTTTGTTTTTTTCTATACTTGTAAGAAACAGGAATAGTACTTTTATGCTTCATAGTTGTCTTTGAATACAGTTATAGGATTTCGATACTCTCTTGTTTGCTCTGTTAATTGTTCCAACATTGCCTAATACCTTTTTTCGCCACATATTTCCTTTTCTTTGATAATCTCCAGCTGATTGTTTGGAATATGTTGTCAATACGCTCATGTTCCATTTACCAGCAATTGACGTTTGACCACATACTGCACAACTTTCTCAATGTCCTCGAGGATTTAATACCCTCCCACTGTCATCAAGTTCCCCAGACTTATCACCAATGAAAGACGTCTGTGACATGCTGGGAGGACCATCTCATAATACCACTGAATCCGCTAACCAGCTGTAACATTTATGGCAGAACTTTCCGCATAGGACATAACCAACTGCATTGACGCTATCTCGCACGGAATATCGGTTCATACAGCTGCTAGGTAATTTACAACTTACTAAAATGCCATCCTCTTGTTGACAATATTTCCTAATAAAACGTTTTTTTTTTTTTTCAAAATTATAATCATTTGCATATCGCCGTAAACGATGCATGCAGGCAAAGTTTCGCGACCTAGCTCAATTTTATGGGTGCACATTTTTTTCATTTTTTTTTTTTCAATTCAGTGTATTTTATATTATTTTTATAATGCTAAATTGTTTAATTTTTAAGTCAACCTAATCTATATTGAGGATGACATATGGGATTATAGTAATATTATGTAACTTGGCAAATATCCATAAGGGAAGCCAAAATCATTGCATGTTTGTAACATTTGATGAAATCTTTGGCAAGAGTGGTCATTTGGTTAACTTGGGTACTCGGTTGGTGCAAAATCATAAACTTGGAGAATTCGGGAAAATATCGCAAAGTTAGGCATAATTCAATGTTTATGAAACTTACATTTTATTTTTTGATAGTCTCTGTTACTCTGTGGTAATTATTTATTCCATATTTTCTATGCAAAGTATAGGAAGTTTTAATCTCAGAGACCACATTTTGTTACAAGTTGTAACTAGAGAGCGAAAATGTAATAGTGTTTTTACGGTGATTATAATACTTATGTTTTGTTAAGGGTCCTATATTAATTAATGATGATAGACATATGTGCATGATCTGAGAGAATTTCGAAATTTTAAGAGTGCACATATAAGGGGGAGGGAATATTTAACATGAAATTACGTACCCAGTTATATAAAGGGTTTAACGTCCAATTCTAATAAGTAACTAGTACGTTCTTATGTAAATATATATTATAATTTAAATTCCATTTATTTGCTAATAGTGCATATTTAAATACAATAATTGTGACTCTGTTTCAAGTAAAACACGTTAAAAAGTTATCTTTATAACTAATGATGGATTTTTCTACGTACTAAATATGAGTATCACAATAAATTAAAAAGATATAAAAAAGAGTCCACTCCAAAGCTGTGTTCAAAGTTTTCTTTTTCACCTTCGTAATTGCATTGGAGAGTAAATTTATTTGGCAGGTTAATTTAATTCTTTTCGCGTTTTTCGAAGTTTTTATGTTGTTTCTTCTGAGATATACAATTCTAAATTTATAATGCAGCTTTTCCATATACGTTATTTAGATAGTAACTTTTACATTTTTGTAGTAACTTTTTACTTTTACAAAATGAAATTTATTTACATTTTAGTTAAAAGAATATTAACTCAACTAATTCAAGCACCTGGATCGCTTATGTATATTTACTAAACATTATATTAACAAAATCTATAGAAAGCAAATGAACTGTAACATGCCACCTTTTGCATTTATATAAACATTCATTGTTGGTTGATTGGTATCATGTCCACAAGAAGTCAGATTGGACCATGTGGAGAGAGTACTGCTTTAGCTATATCGAGGATCTTGTCAGAGTAGAGTTTTTCCAGTGGAAATTTATTCACGTTCTGCATGACCGCTGAAATGGCTCGACATGAAAAAATATGTTGCTTTGTAAGTTCAGTCTCTGGGTATTTCCACAGAGTTGATTAGATTCTGTGGCATCTCTGTTTATCTTCATTCCTCTTAGATGTTGTGATCTCAGTCAAGTAACTGCTTTTGTCATTGTTCTGTTCGCATTTATTTCACAGACCTAGTGCTCCATTTTGATCGGCTTTTCTCTTATCCTGTATATCGCCACTGAATTTGCAGAATCTAGGGTTATGAGATTTAAAGTATCGTTTTTGAGATCTCTAGGTTATTTAGCCAAATCGCCAGCAAAATATTTTTTCTCTATGCCGACATATGCCAGCATCCATTGCAAAATGCAAGGTTTCCCCATTTGGTTGATTCCATCCAGAAGGAAGTGAATATTCTGTATCAGACATGCTCGACCTTGTTGAACTTTTAATGGCTTTATCACTCATGGATCTCTTAAATTAAAACTATGTTTTATTGACGGATGACAACAAACTCCAGCTTATCCTCTGCTACCCCAGGACCATTAACAATAATAACACACGTGTAAAGCCAACTTACCTAAAATAGACATCAGTTTATTTTCTGCTATGTGCAGCTTCAGAAGCATTTTTTTAATGTCCAGTTGTAAATTGTGATCATTTTGGGATGATCCCTTGATAGCAAATATCTATCTTTGATATATCCTGAAAGAGACGTTCACCATGTTATATCCTAGAGATCTTAGGATATCTAGGATTTTGACAAAACTGTCAGACATTTTCAGAGACATATTGTATTCTAGAATCCTGTGGTTGTCAATAAATCCACTTATCAGTTCTTAGTGGTTCTCGGGCCAGCTTGATTCTTACACACTTTTCTAAATTATCTCCAAAAACCGGTTTTAGACATGTTCGAGCATTACTCACATTCTGACTTTCTCATGATTGCTCTTATTTGCGTTAAGAAACACACCTGTTTGGTTTTTGTAGTTCTTATACTAGAAACATTATTCTTTAGGAAAAATAAATATTTACCATTGCGAGCTATTGTTTTTATGAAGTTTCTGATTATTTCAAATTTGATATGTAATGGCGGAATGTACACTTTGTTGGGGTTCATAAGGGGATAGCAAGCGAAATACTTTCTCTGGATGTTTTAAATTTGTTCTTTTTGACAACAACTTTTTGATAAAGTGATTTTCATACTTCTACTAACTCACTGACTTAAATTGCAAAAAAACTTAATGTATCCAGGCGGAAGTCCTAGTACAAGAGCTATTACATTTAGATCTCGTAAATGTTCCAAGTATACGTCTCATATTGCATCATTGTCAGTAGCAAGTCCATATTGTTAGAAGACTCTTTCGTCTGTACTACATAAACGGCGGGGATTTACGGATCCTCTATTCCATTATAAAGGTTCCATCCAGTTTAACTGTTTACAAAACTGTTTTTGTAGAATTATGAAAGGTATCCACTCATCGGGATTGTGTTGCTATCCTAATGCATCTAATAAAGGGTCCAGATCATTGCCGAACAGTAAACAATCTTGCTTTGTGAAGATATGTTTTAATTTTTCTTGCCCGATACGAAATATATTTTGACATATTTTCTTCCCTTTTTCTAGTTTTCAGTCTTGAAGTAGAACATTTTGTCTAAAGTTTAGCCAAATTGAGATCAAGGACCAGATTAAGTTTTTACTGGTTAATTTTGTGAGGTTCTATTTTCTGTCTTAGGAAACCTATGTATTTCTTTTAATCACGTTTTTTGGTCAGTATGTAACAATGTATCACAAAGGTGTGCTTCTACATCTAAAATCCATGCTACTGGTTGCACTAGAATTGTCAGTTGTACACTCTGACGAAGTACATCAATAATGGGCCACATTATACTACTGGGTGAGTTTAAATTCGCGCACATCAAAGTTTAACTGTCCGTAGAAGTACCAGTATGAGAATTTAAATGAAAGTAAAGTATTACAGAGATTAGATGAAATATTACCAGGATTATTAACACGTCACAATTTCAGAACACTAATTATTAACAAATGACAAATCTCAAACAGATACAAAAGTCATTTTATTATAAAATCATCCTACATATGTAAATACAGCCAAAGAGCTTTCGAACATCTTCCATGTTCATCATCAGTGGCGTTCTCGATTCCCTGCATGTAAACCTTTGCATAATTAAATTGATTTATAATTATTTTCTAAAATACTTATTACATATTTTTAAAACTGTTTTTTGAATTATTTATCTTTGGACTTTGTATAAATTATAATGTAAATATAATTTATAATCCACTATTTTATGAGGCTGACATTTTCATGATATGCAAATTTTACTTAACAGTATTGAATTGTATTTAAGCACGTTGACATCTATTTCTAATTGTATTGCCATTGATAGTGAACGTGGAAGATGTTCGAAAGCGCTTTGGCTGTATTTACGACTGTAGGATGATTGTAATATAAAATGACTTTTTGATCTGTTTGAGATTTGAAATGTTACCTTTTATCTTAGGAGACAAACTTTAGGTGTTACAATAAATGTTGTAAATGATGTCCTGTTTTGCGAATGCAAAAGCGTGTTCGTTTCGCCAGATTTCATGAGACTCTGCGGAGCATGGCAGTACTGATGTTGAAATGGCTGCTATGATGTTTTCAGCTCAGCAATCGTATGTGGATTATTAACGTAAACCACATTTTTCAGATACCCTCATAGGAAGAAATCAGGAGGTAATAAATCTGGGGAGCGAAGGGACCACAAGTCTCGGCAAATTATGCGTTCACCGAAAAAATAGTTAAAAGACAGATTGTGCTGTTTGATGTGTGACAAGTCGCCTCGTCCTGCTGGAAGCAGCAGTAAGAGTTCATCAACTTCCAGCAGTGAAATGAACTTTGATGTGCGCGGCTTCAAACTCACCCTGTAAATTGTATTTTTTTAAGACGCATGGTGACTAATTGGTTTGTTCCATTTATGGTGTAATGCCGCTTTTCTCATTAGTCATACAAAACTGATTCTGCTACTTGCTTTAACGCCTGGACATGAATAAAATATTGATAGAAAATCATTACTGACTTTCACATAATATTTTTCTCATTTTTAAAGGCTTAAAATAAAAATTATAGGGATAGATTCTTATCTCGTATTCTGAAGTGGGACCCAAATATAGTACATGGACATCGATTAAAATAATTCACTTAACATAAACGTTATCGATGAGTGTATTCATTTATACACCGTTAGCGAAGAGAAAGAAGATCCAACCTGGCAAACCAATCTGGATCCAACCTGGCAAACCAATCTGGATCCAATCTGGCTTTCAACCTGGCAAAGCCTCGCTACAAAAATAAATATCAATTAATGGTGATTGATTTTCATGGATTGCATTTTAGAGATGCAGAAGAACAAAGATATAAAACATAGAGGATGGTAATGCTATTCAATAAAGGCTATACTATCTATAAAATATAAAGGGAAAATAACAAAAGTACGTAAAAATCCTATTAATAGAGGAATGCTAAACTAAATACATATCTGCTCATTAGGATATAAAAATACTATGGAATAATAGAAGATCGAGAAGGCCATTATTATATGCTAAAATACTGTACTTAGAACAAGGCAAATAAGTTTACAATTGGAATGGATGATGTATAATAATTGATGCAATGCAAAACCCTTTCTATCCCGTAGCACATTAAAAAATTAAAAAAAGGGTATGAACGCTAAAGGTAAGATATAATAGTTCACCCATACACTATTTTATACATGCATATATACCTACATGTGTTCTACATAAATGTAGGAAAATCATCAAGTTATAACTTAAAATATGCTGATTCTATTATACGAATATATACTGATACGTATAATGCAGAAACTCATGGCTTTCATGTACATAAAATTAAAAACTGCAAAGCAAAATGAATTAAATAATATAAAGTAATACTTATATAATTTTAAAGATTGGAAAAATTGTAAATAAGTAACATAAATTATCCTAGTTGAGCAGACGTATGATTAGGTTCTTTTAAATTGTACAATGTACTTGATTCTAATTCTGTCCATTTATTAATGAGAAAGTTTTCCCACCAAGCTGGTCGAATTCTGATCACTCTATTTCTTTATGTGATACTATTCTATTAGATCATAGTTAAATATGAATTTGTCAATGATCCCACTTCACCAAAAATACACCATTCTGCCATTCAAATTTTGGTCTTCAGTAACTGAGCATTAATCTTTCATCGTGAGGGTGCTAATTGTTTTATAAGTGTTGTTTGCTTGTTGACGTTTGTTATACGTCTTCTAGATACGGAAACCATTATATTGGTCTATATATTGCTGCTAAGATATTTTAAGTTTTTGTGCATCTTGATGTTATTATTATTAATTTTGAAAATTGGATTCTAATTAGGATTCTTTGGGTTTGAAAAAATGAAGGAGCTTGATTCCTTAACATATTGGAGAAGTTATAAATGTTATAAGAATAAAGTCCACAGAATTTAATGCTGATAACAGCCAACGAACAACTTGGAGTAAATTTTACTTGCGTCTGTATTTCGGATCAAAATTATAAAAGCACACTTAAATATTACATAGTTTGATCCGCACAACGTAGTTTATTATACACAAGAAAAACTCAAAAGCTTCATTATGTAACATAATTAACGTATCCTCGAAACAGCTGTAGAATGCTTTGTTTGAGTAATTTGTGCTTTATTGCGTTCTTTGAGTTTTTCTTACCATTTTGCACAAAGTGTTTTTACGAATTAATTTACTATAAATACTTGATACATTTGATTTGTAAGTGAATAATACGTGTTTATGTGAAAGGTACAAACTTTCATATAAAAGTTATGATTGGTTTTGAAGATAAGCACACAAGTTATGAAAAATATAATCCTTGAATACAAATTCTATACTGATGCATAACCCATTAAATGCTAAAATAATCTATTTTTCTATAATTTTGTTCTACATAATATCTTGGGAAATAAATATTATCAAAATGTGCAGGAGTATTAGCATTATAAGAAATCAGAAATTAGAAAATAAAATAAAAAATGTAGAAAAATGAAATAAAATCGACAGTTTTAGAGGTTTAATAGTCTTGAGAACCATAAAATGCCAGAGTTTAATTTTAAATATATTTTTATTTGCTTTACTTGGTATTATTTTGTTTACAATGGACTCTATGAAACCTTTTGCATATCCTTTATTCCATTCTAACAATGAGCTGCCATATATGAAGAACCGCGTGAATTCAAACTAAATGTGAAACCCCTTAGGTGCAGACAGGAGTTAAATTATGCCATTAAACATAGCGTTTTAGAAAGGAACTGCAACTGACGGTCATAACGCATAATTGCTCTAACTTTGATTGCTGAGTCTGTCACTTGAAGGATTTCAATAATTACCTCAGCATGAGGCACCGACAAGTTTAGAGCTGTTAAACTATCAGAAGCTTTTCAAATGTTTCTATTTCATAAAGTTTTTATTTCATTTTGACATTCTACTGTAGGTACTTAAAATAAAATAAGCATTTTTGAGAAATACAATGCAAATGAAAGTTTATTATTTTCTTTTTGCTTCAACAACTTACAAACTGTGCTATTGTGTTGTGTTTTACATTGAGGAAATTAAACTGAAGTAAAATATTTTTTTTAAATATAATAAATAAAAATCTGATGTGAGCAGCACATGACTTTCCCTGCAGACTTATATTAACGTTCTCTTTATTTTAATTAAATTTATTTCACTTTTAATTCAATTTTCGTTCTCATTCGGTAACCTGGCTTATTTTCAAAGGTGGCGTAGGGAAAGTACGAAAAACTAAAATATCTCGAGAACGGCTAGTCCTAGTGTAATGGGGTTGGTCTTATTCTTTTCGTCTTTAAAAATTACGTATTAAATCAGCATCTAATGGATGTATTTGAGTATACCCAGTTCTTTAGTTTAGAGTTGGACGATTTTTGCGGGCCATTTTGCAAAAAAAGGCAGGTCATTTTTTTTCGAATCATACCAAAATCTAATCAGCACCAGGATAACCCACAAGATACTCATCTACCGAATTTTGTGAAATTCGGTCCATTAGTTTTTCAGTTAGAGTGGATACAAGCTTTTGCGGGCCATTTCGCAAGAAAGGCGGGTTCTTTTATCCCGAATCGTACCCAAAACTAATCAGCACCAGACTCGCTCACAAGTAACTTACCTACCAAATTTTGTGAAATTCGGTCGATTAGTTTTTTAGTTAGAGTGGATACAATATCTGCACAGACAGACAGACACACAGACACACAGACAGACACACAGACACACACACAGACGTCACGCTAAAAATAGTTTTTTCGTATTCTAGAGGTCTCGAAACGTATAGATCCGTCGAAAACTCGAGTTGCGATTTTCGGCATGATTCCAATACTTTCCCTATACATTCCCATGTATTGCAGGGAAAGTAAAAAGTGAATTTACACAGTTTAAGAGACAAAAATGAATATTATATTATATAATATAATGAATATATATAATATAATGAATAGTTACATAATATAATGAATATTATATTATATAACTTTATTAAAGCTATCCTTAAATAAAAGATAAAATGTCCTTTTATATTTCCTTCTATTTATTTGACTATAAACTAAATAATCTAATATATAAATAGGAAAATCCAATGTATCGCTTTTAAGCGCAACTTTTCCTAATTTGAATGAGGTTTAGTCTAGAAAATATAGTATTATACCATCATAAGCACCGAACAGCGAAATAAAAAATAAATGTTTTTGTCTGCAGGTTTGTAATAACCGTTTACAACTATTAAACGGCTAAATGTGCTTACATGCTTTTTATCACAGGACTATTATGTTTTATTGATAGTTTGTTTATATCTAAATTGTCGCCGCTGTTTTACAGCCAACGAACTATATCTCAGAAAAAGTGATCTAGTATTTCAATGAAACTTTATCAAACAGTGATAGAGTACAGAGAATATTTTTAATGTACGTTAAACATATTGCGCGCAAAACATTATAAAACAATTAAATCTAATTTTTTGAAAAATTATAGTAAAATGTATCTAAAAATGCTTATCTTCATCTACATGTAAATTTAGTCTTTACTAATATTTTACTTAGGTTCCAAAAATAATACAAAGAGTTACAATGAATCAAACTGCTGCTTCTAAGTTAAACTCTTATAGAACTTCCTTGAATACAGCAGGAATATGTCTGTAAGGTAATTACAATTGTTTCGTGATGATGTATATTAGGGGTGATCGAAACAACTTTTTTTTCGAATTTTGACAACGGGTAGTGCGGGGGCGCGGTAGCCCATTGGTTAGCGCGCTGGAGTTGCACTCGGTAGGCCCGGGTTCGATTCCAGCCACTGCCAAAACTGCTGCCGTGTTCATGCGGAGTACGATCACGTTAAACATGTGGGTCCGAAAGTCCTTACGAGAGGTTGGTGGTAGGGGAAGGAGGGTACGGTCCCTTTGGATGCCTCCCCCACTGGGTTCCGGTCTAAATTGGGTGGCACTTCCCGACCGTCCAAACTGTTACCTTACACCTTTCTGGTAGGTCGGACGGCCTGGGTCTCAACAACAACAACGGGTAGTGCGAAAAGTTGCCTTTATTGACACAACGAACACATTTAAAATTTTGGGAATATCGGTTAATATTTTCAGGTTCCGGAACACCCCTAAATTTACCAAAATAATAGTAAAAACAAGTAAATCCATCAACTGTCATGATTTTTTTTACGAACTGTGATTATAGGTAGCGTGGAGACAGTATCTTTCGAATCATATTTAGAGTATATTTCTAATTTTTTGCGATCCTATTATGTTTTCAGGTTTCGGAATGCATTTAAAGTTTGGTAAAATATATTGTTTGTTAAATAAAACTGAATGGGTGGAAAATGCGTTTGCAAATGCATAGTAAATGTATTTGTTCAAGAGTGAAACTGGCTAATAAATATCTCCTTTTCAAAATTGACGAGGTACATATTTCACTGGTACAACAGCCCGAGAAAAATACCTAGGACACACCTCTCCGGCATCTGGACCATGAATGAACATTTCTTTCAGTATCACAGGTTTTTTTGAAGAAAACTCAATTGGCATGAAACAGCTGGTTGCCATTAGTTGTTATGGTACTATCATTAACACAGGATGGAAAGGTGGTGCTATAAGAATGTTGGAAGATACCGTTGCAAGGCATTGCTGTATTTTATGTGCATGTTGCACGCGAATGAACTTCCTTTGCGGTATTTGTTGCAGTATATCGACGTACAAACGAAAGGCCGAATAAGTATTCTGGACCAATCGGTGAAATGTTGGAAGACTGCAAAAAACTTTCAGTGGTTCCTTTCAAGTTCATTCCAACAGATCTCTTCGATTTCAACGACCTGGACGCAAGCAATATAATCACTGACCAAAAGTACCAGCTTGAAATATTTCTAGTACTGCAGTCTGGCCGCTACCCCGAAGATTTGGCTGCAAGAGACCCTGAAAACTGTGCCATTCAAGATGGTTAATTGCTGTTAACAGAGTCCTTCGGGTGTACCTTGGAACATAATGTCCTACGGCCGAACTTGGGCGGGGTGTATAATGAAGGTCTACATAATCGTATGGTTCTCCATAAAGACCAGGTCTTCATGGAAAGACAGATATAGACACGTTTGGAAGATAGTGCAACTGTACAGATTGTTGTCAACCCAGTACAGGAAAATCATTGATCCGGTCATTGCCCGAAATGCATACTTCACAAACCCCGATAATATCCTACTCTCTATGGTCATTGACGAATGAAGTCATATGCGAAAACTCGGTATTTTGCGGATTCTTAAGTCACGCCAAGTCAAGGGTTGAACTATACGGCACTTTGAAATTCCAAAATTGAACATGGAAGCAACGGATTACATTGACCCCATCATGTGGCAGAATGACATTGTCACAGAGCCTCCAATCCTCTCCCACACCAACGACCAGCAATTCCAACAATTCCTACAAGGCAACAGCGACGACGCCCCCGAAACTTTGGACATTTCAAATTATCTTTGCCATACTCAGAGTGTGTCGAAAGATGCGTTCAGATGATCACAGAAGCTTCCCAATATGTCTGCGCGTATGGAAGTGGAGATGGTGCATTCGATTGAAAATGCTGTCTCGAAAACATATGTACGCTTTCAAATCAAAGGCAGACTACAACCCAGCTACATAGATTTTCCAAAGGGTGTTCCTGAACTTTAAACTCGTTCCGGAACCTGAAAACGTAATCGGATTGCAAAAAATTAGAAAGGTACTATTAATATGATTAAAAAAGCAGTATTTTCACGCTACCTCTCTCTCTCTCTGTAACCACAGTTGGCATTAAAAGTTTTATGACAATGTTGATTAAATTACTTGCCTTTGCGATTATATTGGCAAATTAAGGCTCGTTCCGGAACAAGAAATATTAACCGATATACACAAAATTTTAAATATGTTTGTTGTGTTAATAAAGGCAATCTTTTTGCACTGTCTGTTGTCAAAATTCGAAAACAAGTTTTTATCGATCACCCCTAGTGTATATCCCGTAATCATAAATAATTATAATAAATCAAACTGCTGCTTTCTTCAAGGAACGGTTGTTAAGAACGTTTACTGTTACATCTGTTCTATTGGACTAAAGAAGAAGGATTATAATGCACTCGAAACAATTGCAGTCATATTAGTGACATATTACGGATTTTTTTTCAAGAAAGATCCATAAGCGTTTAATATACAGGGTGTTTCAACATAATTTATCTCTCTATTCGAGTTTCGGTAGCATGTTTTACACACGTAGTTCCAATTTAAAAATGTGTTCAAATTAAATGCAAATTTTGTTTAAATAATTTTGTTTTCAATGGTCAATTTTAACAATCCCTTGAGCAAAAACGTTTAACTAAAAAAAAACGGAGTTATAGAGTAACTGGTCAAAAAATCAAAACTCGGTGTAATTATCTACAATATTCAAGAAGATATTAGAAATAACACAAACAAACTAGTAACATAAGCTAAAATTATAAAATTAGAATTTATTTATCCCTAGACTTTGACTAGTGCTTCACAGTCTAATTGCAAATTAAAACCCCTACTATATGTAAAAATTGTATGTGCAATTTTATTTACTGCTGATCCCGAATTTGTAGTGGGGAAATTCCCGATTTTTTTACAAGCATTAACTAGCCGAATATTGTAAATACTTGAGACAGGTTCTTTTTTATCCTTTACACTAGGACTTGTACTGTACTGTACAAGTTTTCTAATCGAACTTTTTTGCTGATGAGACACTGCAGAAATTTAGATCTATTTTATTGAAAATACCACCCACCGGAAAAAAAAGGATAAGAAATAATTTCGCATTTTTTGTGAGAAACATAGACATGAATTGGATTTATGTATCTATAAACAATTGCTAAATATCGTAAAAAGTAACCAACTACGCCGAAACACTCCGTTTTTAGCAGAACTTTGATAGGAGATAACTCTTTACCAAAAAATAAAAATTTGGAGATACATGTTCGATAGGACAATTAAAAAAAAGAAAAAAAGAAAAAGAAATTCCAATCAAAATTAACATTGCTATATCTTGAATGATTTATTTTCCGTGTCTGCTACATTTTTAAATACAATTTACATTTTATAAAATATTAAATAAAAAAATTATCACAAAAAAGAACGAAGATTTATTGTTGCAAAGCTGACATGCATAACGAGAAAAAGGGAAGTAGGGATAATATACGCTCTCTTATGCCTCAGAAAAAAAAAAGACTTATCTTGAAGTGGCAAGGTCCAATTCGATAATAAAGAAGTGAGCAGAAGAAGATGGAGAATACTTGAGAAGCATTTTGAGAAATTGAAAATTGGTTAAAACGTAAATTGCAATAATTTACAAACGGACATTTTATAATATACGAATGATCGTCCCTTTTCACTTTCCCAACAAAACATGCCAAAAGAAAATAAAAACAAGAAAGATCAATCATGCTTAAAGCATTGATTATGAAACACTTTCCAACTTCAATGCAATTTTATTTAAAAAAGTCGAAAATGCAATACATTCATCGGTAATATTTTAAAACTTATCACAATACTACATTGATTTATTATATTTGAAAACTTAAACCTTCATTGAAAAAAATGAACTTCATTCAAATGACGGCATTGAAATATAAATTGCGTGGTTTAAATATCTCTAAAATGCAATACATTCCACGGTAATATTTTTAAATCTATCATAATACTACGATAATTTATTATATTTGAAAACTTCATCGAAAACAACCGAAATTATTCAAATGACGTCATAGAAAAAATAACACGCCTGGATCTCTTTATAAAAGCAGGATTTCATTCATAACTTTCTCCATTTCATTCATCACAATACTATAATAATTTATTTTATTTAAAAATTAAGACCATGGAGCTACAATTCATAAACTTTATGCTTAAAATTTCATCGAAAAAAATCGTCCTTCTGTTTAAAAAATCAATTAATATTTCATGCATATCAGCCATGCAGACTCCATGGATTGAATTGATTTGTGTTAAAGAAATACAGTAATTCTAATACAACTCAATCTACATATTTTGCTGTTTACATTTTACATAGGTGAAAAATAGGCTTAGTTGTAGAAATAATCAAATTTGAATGAGAATTTAAACTCAAATATATTGTCATTGTGTTGTTTTAGTATGTAGATGCACAGAATTTAAGCAGAAATAAAGTTGTTTTAGGATGGATACAACACTCAATATGAATTAAAAAGAACTTTAAAAAATCTCGAATTTGAAACAATATGGATG
This sequence comes from Amaurobius ferox, assembly GCA_951213105.1. Lineage (NCBI taxonomy): Eukaryota > Metazoa > Arthropoda > Arachnida > Araneae > Amaurobiidae > Amaurobius > Amaurobius ferox. The sequence goes on along the minus strand of OX578134.1, from coordinate 45,987,040 downwards.
CCATATATCATTTTGAAGTGGGTCATGTGATCGTTAATATCATGGTCACGTGATCGTTTCATATAAGATGTGTAATTATTATTTTAATTTTTATTTAAAAAACTACTGAATATATTTAGCTGAATTTTTTTTTATATATTTTATGGAACAATTTGACTATTACCTAAAATTTTCGAAGCAATTTGTGAATTTTAAATCCGCTTAAAAAATGTTAGAAAAATTAGGTCCCATAGGGCTCAATGTATTTCATTTTTTCAACCCGGGTTCAATCCAAAACTAATTGTGTGATATTATTCATTTATATTCCCATAGGTCCTACAGACCGTCTGAACAACATACTAAAATGTCATTTTGATTAAGCCATTTTTACGGCAGTTATCGTGCTAACGGACAGACAGACAGACAGACAGGCAGACAGACAGGCAGACAGACAGACAGACAGAATGAACAAAGTCATAAACACTTTTCAACTTTGTTGTAAAGTGTTAAAAAAACTGTTGAAAATTATAGCTCGATTTTTCGACGGAGAACACCAGAGCACGAAAGGAGTACTTTAGAGGTATTTTTATATAGCTATATGTTTTTGTGCAATCTGTATATGCATTCCAGCCTCAAAACTATCTTACCAAATATTCTAAAATTTAGAAGTAAGTCACTTATAATTTCGTCTTGCTGATTGAATTTTGGTTTAATTTAGAACATTATAACCAGCCTCTATTTTTGAAATGGTATAAAAGAATATGAATTGCAAGACTAAATATGCACAAATTTTGCAATAAATAAAATCGCTTCTTGTTAGATAATAGCTTACAAAACATAATTGACGAAAACAGGCACATGTCGGTTGGGTGACTATAATTGTTGCGGGGACGTCAAAAGCCCCCTTTATCAGTCTAAAAGAAGAATAGTATACGTCCATAACAGCAACTAAATGAAAACAGCTTATCGTCACAGCTTAGCTTCTTGGCAGTTCGTTCATAGCCGCTGTTAAGGGCGGATAATGTTCTTCATTTGGACTGAAGAAGGGGGATTAAAATGGCCTCGAAACACTTGCAGTCACCTAACTGACGTATACCTGTTTTCTTTAAGGAAATTTTGAAAGTCAATGATTAAATGTATTACTGAAATTCAGTTTTACTTGCTATGTTATGAGTAAACGAATAAGATCAACTCCTTGATTCTAGGATAACCCATTCTCAAGATATATCAACTTTAATGTAATTTTGGCGAGCTGACTATGTTTCGATATACGTAATATCGCTATATGAATATCTAAATATCGTAAAATCTGCAAATTTAGTGTCATTTTAAATAAGCAACCATTTTATGTGTATAATTAATCCGAATAGCGAAAGAAAATAAAAAAATTGAATACGAATATATAGAGACAGTCAGATTCTACTAACATGAGATCTCCCGAGTTTTTTGCATTTTAAAATACAATTTATATTTTAAAAAACATTAGATAAAATTAAAATGTACCACAATATCTAACGAAACATTTCTTTCGGAATACTGACTTGTATAACGCGAAAAAAATATATAAGAGGGATATATTCTATATATACTTTCAAGAATCAGAAAAAAGAGGATTAAGTGGAAGTGACGAGTTCCAGTTCGATAATGAAGAAACAAGTAAAATAATGCTTGATAAGTGTGGTGGCAAATTGAAAATTGAGTAAAACGTAAATGGCAGTAAGTTACTAGCGGGTATTTTATGGGATATGAAAGATCGTCCATTTATACTTTCTTTGCAAGAAACTTTGATGCAAAAAGAAACTCTATTTGAAATTTGAACTCGAATTTAAAAGTTTTGGGTATTCTAGAGTACGAATAGAATATATTAAGTTAAATCTATATGGCTCAGTGTGCTTGTTTGCGCTATTTTACATGAATTATAGTTCAGGGTCTATGTGTTACTATAGTTCAGTCATTTATGTGTTATCTGGTGTTCCTTGGATGTTGGTAGAATTTATAAATTATAAACGAATTTTTCTTTTAAAAGACGTTCTAAAATGTAAAACATAATACTAAATATGCTCAAATACACTACTTATATATCATTTTGTTGTAATATTCTATGTCTAAACGAGTAAAATCAGCCCCATTACTCCAGAATAAACAGTTCTTGAGATATGTTCGTTTTCACTAATGCTCCAGCAAGTTTTCATGTGCTGCCCCATCAGATATCTATATTCGGCAATGCGTAATACCACAAATTTACAATGCTTTCTTACATTATAATCAAACTGTGAAGCCTGATTTAGCCTGATTTAGATTTCAAAAGTATGGTAAATATTTTCTAAGTATTTATAGCTAATATACAGTTTAGTGTAATTCGATTTTACAGAGGATAATGCAATAGCGAAAAATGCTAAATGGATATAAACAACAAAATAGTTGTAAGCTGAACTAATTATTTCTGCCTTGTTTGCTTACTAGCATAATTTGTGTCATAAGGTAAAATTGTCCTTATCAAAATTACCACTACAGGACTTACCTATGAGGCCGCCGCTAAGGGTGGAGCATGTAAGCTCCAGGTTCTACAGCTGGAGAGACGAACACTCAAAATATAAATAAATACACTTGCCTTAATTGATCAATTTATTTTAATATTTTAAGTTATAGATCTTCATTGTATCTTGATTAATGATACTACGAGATATATTTAATGATACTCGTATTATTAAATCTATTAATATAAGACATATAACACTGACAATATTTCATTAATACATATTAAAACACACACATAATAAAATTTTTTACACACATAATAAAATTGACATATAATTTTAAAACAGTTTCTTTTAAGCAATCGACACTCAAAATAGTTCTTGTAGTTCAATATCTAAGAACTCGTTAATATAATCTACTCTTACGAACTGATTGTTCATTATTTGAATAATCGATAAAAGTGTGCCTTCCGTGCTAATTAGTGACAAATTGAAAGTTGATTTACCTCTCCTCTTTTGTGTTAAGTACCTATTCGTGCAATCTCAATGATGTACGAAACTGTTGCACATCTCATAACTGCAACAAGCTTCCATTTTATCGCTCACTTTCGATATACTTTTTTCACAAAACCAAGACATATGATGTTAGCTCGTTCGAAAATTTGAAGTCGACTGAACTTTTTGAATACGGCTTTGGGGCGCTTTTTTCTCTCCCCCATTGGTTCCCTACCACATCTACCATTTGTTGTTGATGCAGACGGGAATGACCACTGTTTATGTATGCATGTGTTGTCATTGATTCCCTCTGCAGCATTTAAATAGGTCATTATTTTGGTTGGCATCCGTAATTGAAATTACAAAATGTCGTGCACGCCGTACGACAATTTGCATACTCTATTTTTGTGAAGAATAATAAAATATTAGAGTAAATAGCCAAATAAGATTTCAGAATTCGTGACATACTTCGTTTTGCACGTATGAAGATCCCGTTACGAATAACGAAGACAAAAAATTGCCAATTTCCTTGTATCCAATAGCGTTATCTGGCACCATAGTGTGATGTCTGGAGACATACAGTCGTTATTGAAAAATATTTGTTTTAGTATTCCTTATCTCTCCCACCAAAGTTTGTACAAATAGTTTTGAATTACTCTACAATGCGCAAATATAGAGACACATAAACAGACTGCTATACCAATATTCAGCTGTGCCGCTAAACTATTTTTTCGAATTTCAGAGTGCTATATACGTTTAAATCCACCAAGAAAACCGAACTTATCCTAACTCATGATTCAATTTCAATCGCTTTTCTATGCATTCCCAAGTGCAGTAGGAAAAGTAAACTCATTTTTTATATAATCCCCACAACGGCTGAAGAGAAGATATTTATATTTTTCTCGCGAAATTTTTTTGAGATAATATGAAAGTTAAACGATGTTGATACTCTTATTTTGACAGGATATTTTTAGTTGGGTGCTTTATGCGCAGAAGAACGTTAAGTTAAAATTAAATAATGTAATTAACGATTGATTTAAAGCAAATATTTGAACTTTCATAACATTAATGTTCTAAATTTAATTATTGGGGCAGGTAAAAGTTAATAATTTCTTTGTCAGTTCATTTTCTTTTCAAAAATTTTAAAATCAATACTCAAAAATTTCTTAAATATTCACTTTATCAAATACCCATTATATACATTAATAAAATACTAACTGTAATTAATTCAGATTTCTAAACATTTATAATGTGCTTAATTAAAGAGCATTTTTATTTACCAATACATAAAATAAATGCAGCTAAAATTTTTAGTGTATATTTTAAGGTATAATGACTAACATGTTATAATTTTGTTTAAGTTACCAAAATACACAGACTGTACTGTTAAAGATGCGAAAAGCACACATGCTCTAGTGTTTTGGTTTTCTTTCCATGATAAACATCAAAGGGCCTTTCAATTTTGCATTAACTACTATATATTAAACATATTATTATATTAAGTATATTATTATATTATTATACTGCATATTATTATATTAAATATACCTGTATATTATTATATAATATATTAAATATACCTTTAAATATACCAATCTAAAAATCCAAACAATTGTAATGGTTGCGAAGATAATTGTAATATAATGTTCTAACTTGACATGCATATAAAATTTAAATGATTGACCCAACTTTAAAAGGCAGACATCAGTTAAATTATGGCATGGAGTATAATGTTTCAGAAAATTACTGCAAATGACGGTCATGGCACATAATTATTCCACCTTTGACTTCAGTGTATATGACTTTAAGAATGTTACAAATTATTTTAGGAGACAAAGAAAGCAATTTATACTTGTAAACAAGAAAAATTTCATTAATATTTGATGTTTTAAAATGTTGTTATCATTTCATTTTAACACATTTTGATTTTCAAAACATATGCTCATATTATTACAAATAAAATTATAAGTCTGAAGCAGTGCACACATTCTTCCTTAAATGTAATGTTAGGGACACGACGACAACAAGAACAACAAATTATAAGTACACATTATTATAAGTACTCACTCAAATTAATATATTTTTGGAACTAAGAGATAAAAACATTAAAAATGAATTATTGTATTTTTTACTTCAGAGGGTAAAAATCATAGATTTTATGCATTTCTTCATTATTTTAGTAGCTAATCTCGAACCTAATGGTTGTATTGAAATGTAAATGCAAAATTTAGAATTTGCCATCTTATCTGTTAGTTTGTCTGTCCTGCATCAAATCCACAGTTGGTAAGAGATCAAATTTTTTAAAAATTGCGGTTATTTTTTATTTTCTTGGTTGACCCCATCAAAGTTTTGATTTCCTTAGTACAGATATTATCGAAATATAAACACATATAATTTAAACTCCTATAGAAATAACATTATGCAGACTGTTTTGAACTGTTTTTGCCAAATTTGAAAAAATTGATATCATGTTACGATGGCTAATTTCGTCTCCAAATCTGATTTGAAGTATTTGCTTTATGGTGTTAATTAGTAAAGCGTTTTATGTTTCAACGAAACTTTATATTTTCCTTCAGTACTAAACACTTTATTCTTTAGAGTTCATTTGTAGATAAGGTACATATCTGCTTAAGCTATTTATCTTTTTTGTGATATTTTACTTGTTTATTTCTAATAAAAATCAGTTTATTGATTTTTGTATAAATAGCCGTGTTTGTTATACTACTCAATGTAACCTTTAAAATTCGAAATGTTTCAAATATTCAAATGCGCGTAAAGTATAGCATTGTATTAATGTGATGATGACATTTTAAGAGGCTTCATATGACATTGAATGCTTGAATCTGAAAACATTATGGAATATGGTTTAGTTTTAACTACTTTTTCAGCCTCCTGCTAACGTAATTAATAATATCTGTGAAATGACAAACAGTGATGTCGAAATTAAAGTCATTATACGTACATTAATCTGTCATTTGCAATTGCTTTCTGAAGAGTGCTGTCATTCCATATTCCATAATTTAACTGATGCCTGCATTTAGCTATTTGCAACGAATGCCAAGTATTATCAGGTGAATACTTACCATGTTGGGATTTTTACACGCGATATTTCAAAATCATCAGCATTTCAAAAAATTGGAGAAAACAATTTCTAAGTATGTACCGCAGGAAAATGGAAAAAATTACATTTCATTCCTATAATTACGTTATACAATATTAACTACTAACAGGAAAATTGCATTATATTAATAATTAATTTCGTTTCTTGATAACTGTTTACGCCTGTCTAATAAAATAATCCCAGATGCACGCTATGTAAAAGACAAATTCTACCCTTTTGAGGACTGAAACAAAGTTACAGTACCGTCAAAGAATGAATAAGATGGAAAATGCATAATAAATCTTCGAACAGGTAAAGATTTAATTTACTGTAACGAAATATAAATGGATGGAAAGGGAATACAAGTCAGTACTTGTTAGTTTTAGTATTGGAATTAGGGAATAACTTAAGCGACATTTTGCCATCAAGAAATGCGGCGGAAATTGCGTTATTTCTGCAATATCCAATTATTTGTCAAACGTCATACATGTCCTGTGAAATATGAAACTAAGATAGTAAATAACAAGCTTGAATTGCCTCATTTTTCTTGAAACTCACTCACTTTTATCGAAGTATTTTCTTTTAATACTTTATTAGAATATATTTCTGGTAATGAGAACAGAAATAAGAAATTTTATTTTTGCAATGTTAAACAATACTTATAAAATATAAAACTTTAAATAATGATTATATGAGCAAATAGTTTACTAACATGTTCAATAAACTTAGAAAATATATTTCAAACAGCCTGTAACATAATTATCATCGCTGCTACTGTATCATCTGTGGACATCATCTGTGGACCTCGAAGCTGTGCTTATTAGAACTTTACAGAACCGAATATTTGATATAAACATTATAGCTACAGAATCACTAAATCAGTAGGTTTTGTGACTATAATGGCTATCAATCATGCAACCGAATTGTAATATGTTAATATATTTTGATTTAGTATTTTCCATCCACCTTGTATTTTGGGATCCAATCAATAAAAAGTCGAATTTACAACAGAATAAGATGAATACAATGTCATCTAACAAGAGACTTACATGTCTTATGAACTGCTATTAATTACTTATTAAAAGGCTTACAAATAGGTAGAAATATGACATAAATATGACATACGTTGCACTGATACTAATAATAAACTGTTGCTACTAATAAAATGGAAGAGAGGGAAGTAAGTGATTAAGATTTTTACTTTTGGGTTAGGCTTGCATTTGTTTGTCTATCGATATTCTATATTTGATGACCAGTCCCTTATAACTTAAATAAATGGTTGAAATCTGGATGTATGTTAATTCATTATAGGGATATTTTGTTGCTGAACGTGGTCGTTGTTGTTGATTGTTGAGACCCAGACCGTCCGACCTACCAGAAAGGTGTAAGGTAACTGTTTGTACGGCCGGGAGGTGCCACCCAGTTTAGACCGCAACCCAGTGGGGAAGGCAGCCACAGGGACCGTACCCTCCTTCCCCTACCACCAACATCTCGGAAGGACTTACGGACCCACATGTTTAACGTGATCGTACTCCGCATGAAGACGGCGGCTGTTGTGGCAGCGTGCAAATCTAACGCGCAAACCACGGGGACACCGCACCTGAGATGTGCCAACAGCACGCGGTGTTCCCAGGTGGTCACCCACTCAAGTACTAACCGCGCCCGATGCTGCTTGACTTCGGTGATCTAACGCTGAATGTGGTCGTGTAAAACTTATTAGTGCTCTGATGAAATACTCATTGTTCGATAATAACTCTTCAAAAATAATAACTCCTTAATAATAATTCTTTTACTTCTTTGCTACATACCTGTAAATGAATACATTTTTAAAATATTAATTAACTGATAACATTGTTTAATGATATATATGTTCACCTAAAATGTATTTTGTCTAGAAATATTCATCTGTCTGGAAAAAAATCCCTATATTATTTAGAAATCTTTAATTCGTACATTTTTGTGAGTGCGCCATGCCTACATATTCCATTGTTCGAACTTACAATTCCCCTACTGTTTTTATGAATATATATTTCATAGTAGACATTTTCAAAAAATATGATTTCAAATTATTTCTTATTTTTGACTTAGATCATCCGAACTTCCCGAAGATATATGTTTGAAAATAGGTTTAAGGTTTTTGAGTGATAGCGGTAATCGAACTCCGGCCTTCCGATTGCAATAGCCGTGCTCCAGCCACTGAGCTATCCCATACCCTTCAAATTATTTCAGAAGCCAAATGCTGTAGACCATACTAGGGCACCCTTAAATGAATAATGGTTTTCTTTTCAATTTCAGTCAAACTCTCTGTCTGCCAACGACTGTTGTTTAGTTACACGTTTGTTTAGTCGAATTATTTATACATTTTAGAGCATCTTCTATATTTGGAAATATATCACATTTCTGTTTGCTTGAAATCTGAAACTCCTTTGTCTTAGACATCTCTCAAATGATAAATATTTGAAAACAAGACTGTTCTTGGTTACTTTTGCCACGCGCTTAAAACTCTATGCCAATTTTCAAATCTCTAGATCAACGAAAATGATTTTGTGCGTTGTCTGCACTATTTGAATATTTTGCTTGAAGTACGGAGTAAGAAATATATTCTCGGTAACTAAGATGTTTATCGTACAGTCTTGGCCAACTGCCTGTGTATGAAATTTCAAATATCTACGATACGCGCGAGTTTGTTTAACGTACAATAATGATATAAAAGAAAACAAGAAAACTTGAAAATAATGTTTTACTCGAAATCTCCCCTCTATACTCAGAAGAACATTTGTACTAGCTTCCAAGATAATGCTATGCATTTTTTATTTTGCGGGATTAGTTAGCATTCTAGGTTTGGAAGTTTAGTTGAAATTGAATTAACGGTAGCTATATATTTTAAAGCAGCTGGGAAAATGCATGAAATATGTACCGCTAAAGTGGAAATAATCCCGCAAATTGTTATTCGAGCAACGTTAATTTTAGAGAAAAATTTAAAATATCATTCTATTAGAAATAATGTTATCTATAATTTCATATACGTACAACTTTCATAAGGGGCTGTTTTCATAATTAAAAGAGCCCAAACTTCAAAATTTTCAACGATAACTCCGAACTTTGATGTCATAAACAAATTATTGACCATAAAATTAGACCAATTATAATTTTTCCCTCGATTCCTGTCATTATAACCGACGGCATTTAGTATCTCTATATGAGCAATTTTCAGGAATCAGTTCCATATTGAAAGCGCAAGCAAAAAGGCTAGATTTCGTAGATTGATCAGAACTGTTCTAATAAAATGTGTCATTTGCAATTTCACTTAAAGAAATTATTGGTTCATTCAGATACTCCATCTTACATCTGAGAACTTAAAGCCTTCTTCAATAGTCATCTTATGAAATTTCAAAATAACGAAATTGATAGACGAATTTCGCGAATGATGGAATCAGCACATTGTAATAATAGTCGAAAATGCCAAAGTCGTGAGATTAGTTCATGGAAGAAATATTTTAATCATGTTTAATGTTTATTAGATTGTTGTAATAAATGTCGTACTACACAGCAAATATGTAAATTAGTCTTTTGGTGTAAAGTTACGTCTTATATTAAATAAGAAACATAATTATATTTTTTCATTTCATTTTTATTATAAATTTTACATTTTCCTTACATTTTATATAAATAATTTATAATTATAAATTATATATATATATATATATATATATATATATATATATATATATAAAGTATATATATATATATATATATATATATATATATATATATGTATATATATGTATATAATATGTATATATATATATATATATATATATATATATATATGTATATAATATGTATATATATATATATGTATATATATATACAGTCGAACCTCTCATTTACGGTCACTTTCCAGAAAAATTTGTCCGTAAATGAGGGGTGACCGTGACCGTAAAAGAGGGGATCGTTCTAAATTTGATCAAATATTACACATTACTCGTTTTAAATTCCTCATATTGAAACACACCTATTTTTGAGAACATAATACACTTTTAAGGTAACGGACAAACCCATAGAGGAAATTTGATTTCAGGGGGGGGGGGCGAGGTTAAACATTGTTTCTGATACTATACCTGATTAGATCTTTACCTTGTACCTTTTCAATATTAAATTTTTCTTTCATTGGGGAGGTTAACTCCCCCCCCCCAAAGCTGTGATCTTGGTGACGAACGTGCACATTTGTTTTATAAAAACAATTAAATTCACAACATGTAAGCTACTATGCAAAAAACGTACAGTAGTATACATTGCATTTATTTACCTTCGGGGAAAGAACTGATCAATTGAGGTTTGGTGGGTTTCAGCCACCAGTCTTTCTCCTTCGAAGTGTATTTTAGGTTGTGAGACTAAATTTAATGCATTTCCATCATTATGCTTGCAGGAAAATGTATTTAATCCATCTAACACTTTAAAATATTCAGAGTTATTTCTGATGCTGACTCCTTGCTCTTCACATTCGAATTCTTCTTCCTCTTCAGATGAGTCTGTTGCAAATTCCTTGACGATATCGGATATGTCTTTGTTGTTTTCTCCTATCATCACATCTACATCCATAGGAGCATATTCTTCAGACGATACGCCCACTAATGACGATAATACACTCAAGAACGACCATGCTCACTCCACTTCCGTACCCTTTGTGGTCTTAGTCGAGTTTTTTCCCTCGAAGTGGGTCCCTCTCCTTTGTGACTGAGGGGTGGGGGTGTTCCAGTTACTTCTTATCACCCTTTTCAATTGCTTGCACTTAATGTCCCTTGATAATGACCATTGTTGTAGGCGCAGGTGTTTTTCGTACTCAGGCGAGTTGCAATTTTTTCTGGGGATCTACCTTTGGTATAGAAAATTCAAATTTTGATTATGACCATACAGAGGTTTTAGTCTGATGGAAGGAATCATTAAAATAGTGTCCACGTCCATATCTGAGGGTGATCGCTAGTCAGGGGTTCAAAGTGCATATTGTGAATGAGTTTCCTGCCGGGGAATTTATAACTGACCGTAAAAACGGGGTGACCGTTATAGGGGATTGACTATATATATATATATATATATATATACATTATAAAACTTGAAAAATTTATATTCAATTTTAGTGAACAGATTAAAAAGCTAAATGCAAAAAATAATTTATAATACAACTTGTAAAGCGCTATGCCGCAATATTTACATGTGTATTCCTATAAAAATTCCCAAAAAGGACAAGTAGCAATGTACTCGTTCAGATTCTAGATGTGTGACAGAAGTACCGGCCGGGGGGAGTTGCGACCCCCAGCACTCCGGTTAAAGCTTTTTCCGCCATGGCAAACGCTCCCGGTAACCGATACTCCCTACACGATTTCCTTCATGACCCTTTATACTTCCGTAAAAATTACACACATACAATTTCAATAACATGTAAAAAGCTAAAAGTTTACTTTTCCACGCTAAAACTATCCATGAATCATGTTGTAAAAATATAACAATTAATTTAAAATACAAAATATTCAAGACTATTAAAATCCCAGTCTGAGAGGATCAAAACTAATGTTTGAAATACAATATGAGTGTCTGTAGTTTTAAATATGGACTCAAGACCTATTGGCTACTCCATCGCCATATATATACTAATGTTTGAAATCATTTAACTCATGGTCAATTATTACTGTAAAAACTATATATTCAAGACTATTAAAATCCATGTTATTATTATGAAAATCCTTTTCTGGATACCAAAACCTATTGGCTTCTTTATCACCATAAAAATCCTAATGTTTGAATTTACTGCACTTGTGATAGTTTAATGCTCAAAAATCGATATATTCAAGTCCAAAGACATTCCAGACAGAGAGTTATTTTTAAATATTGGATACAAGACTTTTAAACATTATAATAACCTTATAAATATATAGACACATAAATACGCCATAGTCCAAACTCTACGCAATACACCTTCCCGTGGAACAACACATAACTTGTTGACTTTATACCACTTTCACATATTACTAAAGTAAATATTTAAAAGTTCGTCCGATATTTCAGAAAAACCTTTATAATCACGAACTTGCAATCTGGATAACGCCTATAATGTATCCACACAAAATAGCCCCAGCTATAAAATACCGGTGTATAGCCATATTGAGCTATCTGATTTATGATCCTCAATTTCGCATAATAAACACGTCACCCTCTGCGTATTTCAATTCCCGCCATTAGGCGATATCCGAAAAGTCTTTTGTTGTTATCATTCCAAAATATCTCTTCCTGGTTACGGCTACAGCTATTAATTTTGTAAGTAAGTTCTTTTTTTACCAAAATAAATATGCAGGTTCCTTTCTGTTAATTAAATTCTGGTTTAGTTACTTTTTGGTGGATGGTGATAATAAAGTAATGGCATCCCAATCTCGGGTTGTCACCAGTTTTGCTCAAAAGAGAAGCTGTGTTTAGTTGTGCTAATTTTATAGATTCTATTTTCTACATTGAATACCTTTGTGCGCAGCCTCTAGATGTGCTGAATAGAGAATAGAATTATTGACATTTGATAAGAAACAAAATTATTCACATACTCATCACTATGGTTGATTTTCAAGTGTTGCAAAACGCTATTAAAATTTTGCAAATACATTTTATGCCAAGAAAAAAAACAGCAGCTGTTTTCAGTCTTGGGGAAAACATATAATTATTTTCAAATATTTCGTGATTTTTGAATTATGTCTCTTGGCATGTTATGTCTCAAGAATGTTAAGTCTCTTGGTTTTGTGCAAAAAATATCTACAGTGAGCACGCTAAAAGAAAGCGTGTTTCAGCAATGTGATGTGCAATAGAATCCTACAGCATAGTGTTTGCATAGTTTCTTGTATTTTGAACTAAACGAACTACTTTGAGTTTCGGTAGCTTAAAAGTAAGTGTCTAAAATATATGTCAATTATAATATGTGTGTAAATATGTTTTTTAATGAAATATTGTTAGTGCTAGATATATTATAATAATGGATTTATGAATAGTATTATTAATCAAGACATAAATGGATATCTATAACTTAAATATTAAATAAATTGGTTAAATTTAGATAAGTGTGTTTATTTATATTTTGTGTATTTGTCTCTTCGGCTTGAGAACCAGGAGTTAACATACTCCACCCTTAGTGAAAACATCAAAGGTACGTCCTAGTATAATAATTTTGATAAGGACAACTTAACCTTATGACAGCACACAAACTTGGTTTCACGAATCCTTTAACATTACACTTCTGCGTTAACAAAGATAATTCTATGATGAACGTGATTAATTTAAAAATAAGTCATAAGTACGCTCAATAGTAATAAGTGGTGAGACTCAGAATTCTTGCGCGGTTATTTAATTTAAATTTTCAGGCATAATAATTGGTTACGAGACATCAAATATGATGTTTAGACCTTAAAGGCAGAGAAAAGTTATACAGGTCGTTAAAGTGCCCAGACGTACAATTATCGAAAATCATGATAATAGGCGAGTATAACGTATTATTATTCAAAGTTTGATTGTGAAGTCAAGTGATTGTATAATTATATTAGTGGTATGACTATGATGACTTGACGTATGACTTCACATATTCTGTTTGCATATTGGAAGTAGCCGGCAATATTTCACATAAGTATATGCAAATTATCTGAAACAACCCCAAATTGGCAGGAAGGAATGTAATGGTATGCCTCAAAATAAGTAATTGCATATATAATTTACACATATAAAAATAAAAAATAGAATTCCATAAAATGAACTGAAAAATATAAATTTAACACTTTTTAGTTTTGTAACTGTAACATATGCAATATATTTAAAATGTGAAGAGCTTATGTTGGATATCTGCATAATCAAATATTTATAAAAATTATGGTTACATCTCATGCTCACAAATACAAAGTAAGGGAGAAAACACCAAAATTCCCTGGTTTGAAAAAGTGCAACAAAGAATACTAAATTACTTGTGAATTTATAATTGTTATTTTATTCATTTTGTATTATTGGAAAAATATAATAGGAAATTACAATAACTCTATAAATGACCAGACTTTTGGAATATATATATATATATATATATATATATATATATATATATATATATATATTTCATTTTTCAATACGCAATTTAATTTATAAAATACATACGCTTTTTAACACTTTACATCAAAGTTGAAAAGTGTTTATGACTTTGTTCATTCTGTCTGTCTGTCTGTCTGTCTGTCTGCCCGTTAGCACGATAACTGCCGTAAAAATGACTTAATCAAAATGAAATTTTAGTATGTTGTTCAGACGGTCTGTAGGACCTATGGGAATATAAATAAATAATATCACCCAATTAGTTTTGGATTGAACCCGGGTTGAAAAAATGAAATACATTGAACCCAATGGGACCAAATTTTTCCAACATTTTTTAAGCGGATTTAAATTTCACAAATTGCTTCGAAAATTTTAGGTAATATTCAAATTATTCCATAAAATATATAAAAAAAAATTCAGCGAAATATATTCAGTAGTTTTTTAAATAAAAATTAAAATAATAATTACACCTCTTACATGAAGCGATCACGTGACCATGATATGAAACGATCACGTGACCAACTTCAAAATATAATACGGCATCCTTCCTGTCTCAAAATCGTCATTTTTAAAGTTCTTTTTAATTCATATTGAGTGTTGTATTCGTCGTAAAACCTCTTTATTTTCGCTTAAATTCTGTGCATCTACATACTGAAACAACGCAATGACAATATATTTGAGTTTAAATGAGCATCCAACTTTGATTATTTCTCTAACGAAGCCTATTTTTCACTTATGTGAAATGTAAACAGCAAAATATGTAGGATGAGTTGTATAGGAATTGCTGTATTTTTTTAATGCAAAAGAATTTAGCTCATGGAGTCTGCATAGCTGATAAGAAAGAAATATTCATTGACTTTACCGAGAGAAGGACGATTTTTTGCGATGAAGTTTTAAGCATAGAGTTAAATTACTTATAGCTCCATGGTCTTAATTTTTAAATAAAATAAATTATTATAGTATTGTGATGAATGACATGAATGGGAAATTATTTATGAATGAAATGCTGCTTTTTTAGAGAGAGCCAGGTGTGTTATTTTTTCTATGACGTCATTTGAATGAATTTCAGTTGTTTTCTATGAAGTTTTTAAATATAATAAATTATCGTGGTATTATGATAATTCTAAAATTGTTACCGAGTAATATATCACATTTTAGAGATGTTTAAACCAGGCAATGTATATTTCAATGCCGTCATTTGTATGAAGTTCATTTTTTTGGATGAATGTTTAAGTTTTCAACTATAATAAATCAATGTATTATTGTGAGAAGTTTTAAATTATTACCGAGGAATGTATTACATTTTAGACATGTTTAAATAAAATTGCATTGAAGTTGGAAAGTGTTTCTTAATCAATGCTTTAAGCATGATTGATCTTTCTTGTCTATTTCTGTTTCCGATCTGATTTTGTTTAATAAATTTGTATTTCAATGAGACATGTGAAAAAATACTCAGTTACAGATCTCTGAAATTATACATTATTATTATATTATATATTATTATATTATATTATTATTATATTATATATTGTTATATTATATAATTATATTAATGTATCTCAAATTGTCAGCCATAATAAATAGTTACAAAAAAGCAAACAGAATGTGTTCTTCAAATATAGTATATAATAAGTGGATCGTTCACATCCTTAAACATAAAGTCTTAGTAATAAACGTTTACAATTCCTTATAATTTAAACTTCGATTCTTGAGTTTGACATTTATGCAATTACATTAATTGTATCAGTGATCCACGATTACACCACATATTCGATTCTTAAACGCATTAGTCTGATAGTGGCTTAAGTGATTTTGACATTTCATGAACTAAATAAATGATGTTATATAAGATTCTAGAAATAAATATGAAATAACGAAATAAAGAATAAGGAAATGTATGAAATAAAACATATAAGGACTACAAAATATTCCAGAAAAAAAACTCTTTATTTGGTTTAATTTTAAATGTGATAATTTATGTATTTGAATAATATATAATAATTAAAGCATAGTGGACTTTCATCACGTCACTGAATTTGCTGTATAATTATACTATTTGAAGTCATTGAAATTTAACGACGTCTGCTCTGAAGATGACATTTTTGAGAACAAAACTTAAGAAATTACAAAATTATTTATTACAATAAAATTAATATGCAATATCCTACAGTTGTTAATTCAGGATATTACATATATATTTGACACTAGTGCTAAAGTCGCAAAATGTGTTTTAAATTACAGAATTATTGTTTTTACACCGTTATAATAAATCAATAAATACACATAATGAGTACTGCAAATTTTATCATCAATTATTTTTTTTTCATGCATTTTCGTCGAAACTCGCAGCCAACTTCTCTCCAGTACAGAATCATTTATATTGAAATCTACATTTTTTGCCAATTCCGTTATTGTAGATTTCTTTATAACAGACTCTAAAGCCAATATATTTCCTCCTGTAGCATTTTTAACATCTTAATTTCAGTTTCTTGCTTAACAAAAAAAAACGGCTATCTTTTGCTTTCCATACATCTTCTGAAACACACTGAATAAATAACCTTACTTCAACGAAGAATGATTTTTAACTACGAGAAGCAAAATGTACTTCTTATGAGTCGTGGCTCCAAATCATCGAATTTGATATATAACACTGATGATTAACATGTCCCACTGTCCACTGTTTAATATAACTATCTCTTTGGACGAATTCCGGAGTTATTAACTTTACCTCACACTTCCTATTCCCCCATATACTTTCGATATAAGTGGCAATCGCAACACCTTCGAGATGTACATGTTTCTAAATTCCTTTAGAACATGTAAATGTTGAATCATAAACCAAACCAGATGAGAAATATGATATAAGGGGTTAAAATAAATGTTCAGTTCGGATAATTAGGATTCGGATAATAAATGCTCTGCTGATCTTTATATCTCTGATCTTGCTGTACAGTTATATCATTTAAGCTTATAAATGTTAACTAATGTCATTTGAAAACAATTTTTTTTTATAATTGAACTTTGGAAATTATTTTCTGAAATACAATTATATATATATTGTCATATGACACAAATGTACTCTACTTGACAGTAGTGCTGTGTTGCAAAAACAATTTTAAATTGTAAACTTTTTTTCGCAGCATTATATATAAAATAAATATATTTGCTAATTTAAATATATAATAAGGTTCTAATAGGGCTTTTCATATTCCACAGTTCCTCTTCTTACAATTTACTCATTCCTCTTTATCTATTGCCAAAGTCCCCTAGCGAGAAAACAACGTTTACAGTAACAGATTGTCATTTTACGGAAAGATACAGGTCGTTTGACCTTGCCGAATAATGTGGTGAGTTTCGAAAAGTTCACAAATTTAAGGGATTCATCTATACTTCGACCAACTAACTTTGTATTTTTGGATATTTCAATAGGTGGTATATAACAGTGTTTGTTTCAAATTGCGTTTTCATTATTTATGAGAGGGAAAGGCAGAAAGGTGTAAGGTTTTTGAAAATTCATTGGTATCGTCAGACCTAATTCGAATTTTCATTAATTTTAATTTTCATCTGATATGTAAAACGTATCGAATGAGACCCAAACCAAGATGCATAGTTAAAGTAGAAGTATTTGATAATTATGCTGCTATGTGTTTTTGAGTTCGTGTATTATTCCTTTGCATTGCCACCTGCAATTCAAATTTTTAGATTTTTTTTCTGTCTTGAAACTGAGCCAAATCGAAAGATAGAAAGACATGACTCTAACTACAGTGGAAGTGCTTGATAATTTTAATACATTCATTCCCTCACTCAGTCAATCAATTCAGTTCATATTATATTATAATTATTTACAAATTCTACCCATTTAATAGTTAGATATTAGCCTTCTAACTTCTCCATATCTTTGAACAATACAATTTAAACTATTAAGTGCAGCAGTACAAGTGTATAAATATTCTCTAGCTCACATTATATAGATAACTTTAATTTAAATAATTTCTTGTTTATAAATCTAAATTGTTGTAGTAAAGCACAAATATACTTTACTAAACAATTATTTTTTTTATTTTTAAACTCAAAATTAAATAATATTATATTAAAATAATGCAAGATAAAATTTACTGAATAAAATCTGAGTTATGTAAGCGTATTCAGCGATGGCAAGAATATCCAAATTCAAATTGCTAAATCCATACGCATATATTAATGTGAAGCACTCATTCATAATAAGTACTTTCCAGACATCAAACGTAAAGTTTAGCTCTGCAAAGCTCTCTCAAGTATTAAGTGGAACTTCGAAGTCGTTAAACATACCTTTTCAAAAGTCTTAGTCAAAGATGATCATAACGCCTTATTATTCAAAGTTTGATTCTCGAATCGGACGTTTCTATAATTATATTAATTGCATCGGTTTGATTCTTCGGTTGGCTGTTTCTGTAATTAATTTAATTACATCAGTGTGTTTTATACATGCGATGTTTCCATAATTATATTTATTGCATCAGTGTATTTCACGGTTAATGCAGGATAATATATGTGAAACTGTCTGCATAGTTTGAAACATTTAAGCAGTTTCTGTAAATTAATATAATATTTATTTATTTCAGAGAAACGTGTTTTTGGATATATAAGAAATAATAAATTTCAATGTTACGATATATTTCTAGGATTTGGGAAGTTCTTTTATTATATACCAGTATATATCTCGACTATATAAGAAATTTTTATTCAAACAATCAATAAATGTAAGAAATCGGCAGAAGCTCTAGTCTGATAGAGATTCAATGCTTTTGCGTGAATAACGTGTTTGTTATGGGTAATTTGTTGGTTTTATTCATACTAAAACAGTTCAAAATATTAAAATATAGCAATTATAACCCCTATATTTCAAAAAATTAGAACATTATGAAAATCCAGCTACTATGTACCCATATAGAGATGGTAAAGGGCTATAAATTAATTCTTATCGTTTATAACTAGGACTTTTAGTTTTCAAAATATAAGCATTGTAAACTTTAACAAGAAAGATCAGTCTTGCATAAAGCATTAATTATGAAACACTTTCCAACTTCAATGAAATTTTATTTAAATATCTCTAAAATGCGATACATTCCAGGGTAATATTTAAAAAATTATCACAATACTACATTAATTTATTATATTTAACAATTTCATCGAAAACAACTGAAATTTATACAAATGACGTCATCGAAATATAACACGCCTGGGTCTCTCTATAACGGCAGCATTTCATTCATAAACATTTTTCCATTCATTTCATTCATCACAATACTATAATAATTTATTTTATTTAAAAACTTAAAACCATGGAGATACAAGTAATTTAACTCTATGCTTAAAACTTCATGGAAAAAATCGTCCTTCTCTCTGTGAAATCAATGAATATTTTATTCATATCAGCTATGTTGCAGACTCCATGAGCTAAATAATTTTGCGTAAAAGAAATGCAGCAATTTTATATAACGCATTCTACATATTTTGCTGTTTACATTTTACATAAGTAAAAAGTAGGTTTCGTTGTAAAAATAATCAAATTTGGATGGTCATTTAAACTTAAATATATTGTAATTGCATTGTTTCAGTATGTGGATCCAAAAATGTAATCAAAAATAAAGAAGTTTCAGGACGGATACAACATTAAATATGACTTAAAAAGAACTTTAAAAATCGCGATTTTGGCACAAGATGGATGCCGTATTTTAGTTTGAAATGGGTCACGTAATCGCTTCATTTAACGGTCACGTGATCGCTTCATATAAAAGGTGTAATTATTATTATAATTTTTATTTAAAACACTACTGAATATATTTTGCTGAAATATTTTTAAATATATATTTTATGGGATAATTTGAATATTTCATAAAAC
This sequence comes from Amaurobius ferox, assembly GCA_951213105.1. Lineage (NCBI taxonomy): Eukaryota > Metazoa > Arthropoda > Arachnida > Araneae > Amaurobiidae > Amaurobius > Amaurobius ferox. The sequence continues at coordinate 45,967,008 of OX578134.1, read as the reverse complement.
TTTCGAAGCAATTTGTGAATTTTAAATCCGCTTAAAAAATGTTTGCAAAATTAGGTCCCATAGGGTTCAATGTATTTCATTTTTTCACCCCGGGTTCAATCCAAAACTAATTGGGTGATATTATTCATTTATATTCCCGTAGGTTCCACAGACCGTCTGAACAACATACTAAAATTTTACTTTGATAAAGTCAATTTTACGGAATTTATCGTGCTAACGGACAGACAGACTGATAGACAGACAGAATGAACAAAGTCATAAACACTTTTCAACTTTGTTGCAAGGTGTTAAAAACGGAAAATTTTCAATCATCAGCAACTTCACAAGAGTATTCCACGAAAACAGTAAGAACTTTATAAATAAAACTACCAATATAAAAATTGAATTCTCTACTGCACATTTATGTCCCTTAACGCTTCTAACTATCTTTCTTACGATATTTCGAACGAAAGTATGTAAAGTGAACCGAACACTCACACAGACGAAATCTTTTTAGTATTTTTCGGAAAAAAGTTCAAAATATTAAAAAATTGCTAGTTATAACCAGAAGTTATTCAGTTAGCTGAAGTTAGCAGAAGTTATAGTCATAAATAGTATCAAATTTCCGACAAAACTTTTATCTATTAGGTTCGGACATGTAATCTTTCAAAATGTTTATAATTTTTGCAAAGTTCCGATTTCAGATAATGATACCCCAAGCACATATATTATTAACATCTAAAGGGCAGAAGATATAGTTTACAACACCCTTGCTACGTAGCAAAGCTTTAAAACATGTGTCAAGTACAAAAACCCTTATTTGCAAACAAGAACGCCACATTCCACAAGCAGTGACTGATTTACAATTCTTATTTCACGCATCATTCTTCACCATTTACTGCATAATGAGAAATGTTCCGAATACACAAAGTAATTGTGTGGAATATTGCCTACTTCCAAAGTAAAGCAACCTTTACAGGATATTGCTAATATGTGAATATGCAAGTTGCTTGACTGTGGCGACACTTTCAATGATTTTGGTTCCAAATTTGGTGAAATAGTGAAAACTTGGCGCTTGGCGTTTTACAAAATATTCTACTTTTCTCGATTTCTCTTTTTCATTTCGAGTTTCGCTAATTTGCTAGACATTTCTTAGTATATATAAGATTCAGAGTGGAGTTGACGAAAGTGGAGTCAAGTTGAATTGAGATATACGTCAGTATTGTATGAACAGAATCTGTTATTTTGTGAATCAGTACAGCATTTAATTGTTTTATGGTATCTGGCAGTAATTTTATGATCTTAAAAGACAACTATAGAGCTATTACATGTATATTGTTTTAGTTTACTCTGATTAGAGAGTGCTTCTAAATAAAAGCGTTTGTTATCCTGAAATTCGAACATATTTTTGTGTCCTAAAAGTATACTCAAGATTTGATAGGATGCATCATAACAGTATCTTTGCATATCCTCTAAGGAAAGATCGAAAAATATCATTATTGGCAAAATCTTTTAGGTTCTCAACAAATTCGCCAAACTTCAACACACACATACAGAAGGACACATTTCTAAATGTGTTCGAAAATAGTTCACAAAGTCTTTAAATGCGTTTATTGTCAAAATGTTGAATTCCAAATATTCGTAAAAACAATATTTTCTCTGCAGAATGTTATGAGAATATGGAAAAGACGCTGCTGTTGATCGTTGCAAAATAATTTATTCATATCCTTTCAATTAAAAATTATACATTATATTAGAAATTTATAAAGGGACCTTCATACAGTAGCTAAAGGTGTAGTTTTTTCGTTTTGAACAGAACTAGTATGAATTTCTATTCACTATTGCACACTTATTTCTTACAGTCAGACGATTTTCTAAAACAAAAACAGTATTAAAAGAGGAATGATTAATTGTCAAAAAGGAATTCGAGGACTGGGGATTAGGTGGGATGTGTGTTGACCCTGAACAAGAAGAAAAAATGTAGTTTATGATCAGAGCACATGTATGTTTGAAAGTAGGGCAACCAGTCATTTTGCTACGCATCATATAATACAGACAGTTCCTAAATAGTAGACAAGTGTATTTCGAATTTTATTCGATTTTGAATTAATTTTTTATTTGAACAATATTCCCCCCAACAAAACAATAAAGTTCACGACGATATTAAAAACGAGAAATTTGATGAACAAGCATAGATTTTGCTTATATTTAGAAGTTTAAAAAATAAAGTTACTAAGAAAACTTAATAGTTTATATATAAAGCCTTCCACAAAAGTTAAGGGTAGATAAAAAGGTGCTAAGAGACCGTGTAGTATAACATTTGAACTGGTTAATGGATTAACGTATTGCATCTAAGTTATAACCTTTACAAACTTTATAGTCTAATTTATAACCTTTATAACTTTATTTAGCTATTCTTCTGTTTGTCTTTTTAGCAGATAAAAGCCGTTCTTTGCACGTGGCGTTAAACTATACGGTATCTGTTTGGAATAACTAAAACGCCTAAATTTTATATCGTTTTAAATGGCAGAATTTCTACACTACTGTAGTTATACGAATCAATCTTTTACATAAAGTTAGACCATTATAATGCTAAATTCTCACTTGAATATTTCAAACTCATAGTATTAGAACATTTTGGAATCTATTGAGAAATATACTTACTTCTTTCGGTGGGGAAATATTCAGTAAAATGAAATCAGACGCATTTCTTCACTTTACCAATTCCTAATACATTAAAGTGGATAGGAAGAGTTTAGCGAGTGTTTATAAAGTCGGTTGCGAAACCGTTTGACTATTACTTGCCGACGATACAAATATATGCACTGTTAGGAACAAAATCTACGCACTCTTTAGAAATAAGTATGTACATTCTTAGATGAATTCTTAGCGTTTGCTAAAATTATGTTAACCATTCTCTTCAATTCTGTTAAATATACAAGGTGTTTTGAAAATTACACGACTGAATATATTTTCAACGATTGGTCGTAAACGCATGGTCCCGATATACAAATGCAATAATTAGGATGGACTATTATCGTATTTAAATTTTGATCCAGTGAAACCATTTAGTAATAAATAAGAAAATGTAACATTTTATACGGACTCCATAAAAAAAAAATTCAGTTATAAAAAATTTTCCATAGCCCAATTAGATAAACAAGATGTTCTATTATCATATGATCAAAATCGATATCATCAATTAAAGCTTTCGAAGGACAATTGGGAACTGTACACAATTTTGATATAGATATGCATGTCAGCTTCCGAATTCAAATTTTATCTAGCGAAATTCAGCTTTTATACGATTCCTGAAATCTATGTTTTTACCACTTCATTTGATAAGTTGAAAGCGATTTGCATCGTATGAATTTGACAAATTTCTCACTG
>OX578134.1:45751139-45958639 GCA_951213105.1 Amaurobius ferox | reverse complement strand
ACAACAACGCGTCGACGATTCAGAGCGCTGTTTGGAGCTGTTTAAGCGAGATAAGAAGGATTTCTTGCGTCCATTTGTGACAATGGATGAAACATGGATCCATTACTACACATCTGAATCAAAAAGATCGTTAGCTGAGTGGAAAGCAGCCGGTGAAAGTCGTCCAAAGCGACCCAAAACCCAAAAGGCAACTGGTAAGGTTATGGCATCCGTATTTTGGTACGCGAATGGTATTTTGTTCATCGACTATCTTGAGAAATGTAAAACTATCAATAGCGAATATTACATGGCATTATTGGATAGATTGAGTGTAGAAATCAAGAAAAAACGGCCTCACATGCAAAAGAAAAAAGTGCTGTTCCACCAAGACAATACCCCGTATCACAAGTCGATGAAAACGATGGTCAAATTATATGAATTACGCTTAGAATTTCTTCCTCGCCCACCGTACTCTCTAGATCTGGCTCCCACCGACTACTGGCTTTTTGCAGACATCAAAAAGATGTTCCAGAGAAAGAAATCTTGCTGAAATGAAGAAATTATTGCCGAAACGGAGGCCTATTTCGAGAGCAAAGACAAATCGTTCTACAAAAAAGGCAGCGGAAAGTTAGAAGAGAATTGGAATGAATGTATCACTCTTGAAGGAGAGTATGTTGATGAATAAAGCCGAATTTCTAAAAAATTGTTTTTCTTAGTTATACCGGAGACTTATTGAGTGGGTCTTACAGTTTTGTAGAAATAATGCTCCATACTTAAATGATGTTCATTTTAAACAATGCATGTCTTATCGTGGAGTCAAACTACTGATCTCCGTCTTACAAGACAGAAATCTTATGACGAACTTATTCTTCAAGTATGAAATAAGGCAACTTATGAACAATTTAATTATCTATGAACTATAACGTTTTGTTGTGCAAGGTTTCTTTCAGTATAGCCATTGTATATTTTGGATACTATCAAATGACTAACTATATATAAATTCTTAAGAAACAATTCACTTGTGTGAATGAAATGAGAAGAAAACTGGAAAAAATAGGCATATTCAGAAATGGGAAAATGGGAAAATAAGAATAATGATACAATTCAAAATCTTTTATATATGATTTTTAAAGATGAAATAAAATCCGCAATGAAAATGTTCATAACGATGCAATAAATGACATTTAAATTATAAACTTTAGCATATAGGTGGAAAGAGACTGAATAATAAAAAAATATATGTTTTTTATGGTCAAATAGAATAGAGGGGTATTTTCATTAAATAATCGTCACTTCACTACTATTTTGTGCACTGGACAGAGCTCCGTAAGAACTCAAAGATTGCAGATGATTATGAGATGCGCCTCTATAATTACAATTTTGGCTTAGATATAAAATAAATAATAAAAATAGCCTAAATAGCGGTGCGGAAACTAAAATATTTTAGAAAAATCTGAATATGCTAATGCAACTTTATTCAATGTATTTATTCCATTTAATCAAGAATGTGGGATTTCAAAAGCTTGTATTATTGTAACTGTATTTATTACAGATATAAGCGTAAATTGTGGGTAAAGTTTTGGTTTGAGACTTTAAATTCACCAAATGTTCAGTTATCAAACTGTATACGTGTATTTCGCACGCTAAAATATATATTTAAACAAATTAGTTCAACATTCCTTCTAACAGAATTGCATACTTTAATTACTTACGAAATTATTGATCATAAAGTAAATATATTAAATGCAATTGACTCTTTTTACTTTCCTTATATACATAATATATAAGGGAAGTATTGTGACAGGGTCGAAAATTCGAATTCGAGTTTTCCACGGGAGAGCACGTTTCAAGCATCCCTGATCACGAATCACACATTTTTGAAGTGATGTCTGTGTGTGTGTGTGTGTGTGTGAAAGTATGTGTGTGTGTGTGTGTGTGTGTGTGTGTGTGTGTGTCAGTGAGTCTGTAGAGACGATTACTGACGAACGAATGGACCGATTCGAAACAAATTTGGTACAAAAATCCCAATCCGTAAACACTGGAAGCCTATTGTTTTTATACGCAATCGAATGTTCAGAACCCCTCTAAATTGTCGACTGAAATTTTGAAAAAATCGTCAAAAAATCAAAACCGTTAATAAAGTTACGCAAATAGACATGCCTTATGTAATTTTTCATTAGAAAACGATTGACATAAATTTTAGTACACTAACATGAACCGTTCTCGAGATATTGCCCATTTTTCTAAAAAATAATCAATAAGTCATATAAAATGAGAAAAAAATATTTCCTACTGAGAAACATGTTTACTTTTCATATGTAATACCATATGCGATAAATTGGGTAACATCATTCTCGTGGATCTGGCTCATTCCATTCATGAAAAAAGATACTTTGAGTAATACTTTTGTATTTGAACGCCAATAGTCATTTATCTGCTGTAAGAATAACTTATTTCTTCGTCCATAACGGCTGGCGAGATTTTGGCGACGAATTGACGAGATTTTGGCGACTTTTTGAAATGTTGGCAAATTAATGAAAATCTCGCCAAATGGATTAAAATGACGCTAAATCAATGAAAATGACGACTAAATGCCGAAAATTCAATATCTTGGAAAGAATATTAGTATCTACTATAAGAAAAACCTATTTTTTTATTGTAAAAGTAGTAAATTCATTACATTATATAAGGAAAGTCATGTGTTGCCTACATCAGATTTTTTAACTTGTCCCTAAAACATTTACAATCTAATATACATTGATGTTTCTGCTTTGCATGACTTCTGTCTTAAATCTCATTATGGGTCCTTTTTTATTAATTACCGTTTTAAACTTATTTTAACCTTCTTAAGAATGAAGAAGTATTCAATTTTTTATGAATCATACATTTACAAGCAAGTAATCGAAATACAGTACAGGTTCATAAAAGAAAGTTCTAACAACCACTTTACTTTGATAACTCTGTCATTTTTTATCTTTGACTAAAATAATGGTTAGTCATTCTATAGTAATTGTTTGTTCTTTTCAGTTTTTTATTTGATGAAAAAAATAATGTTTGAAATACTAATATGAACTAATGCTATTTATGAACAATGGAATATTTCACTATCCCTTTTGTTCAATTGCAACTTTTGTTCCATTGAAACTATTGTATATTGTGAACAAAACTTTAATTATTAACTATATATGAATTTTAAAGAAACAATTCACTTGCGTGACTACTGTATGGAAAAAAATAAGCAATATTAAAAATGAAAAGATATAAAAAATTATACAAATGTTACAGTACAGAAATTTTATTTATGCTTGTTAACAATGGGATATCACAATGGAAATGCTTAAAACCATATAATGAATGGTATTTTATTAATAATCGAGATTATAAAAGAAAATGCACAAAGTGATTTAAAAATTATAAAACAATTTATGCGTTTTGGTCAAATTGGATAGAGAAAATTCTTCTTTATCTACGTGTTCCTTTAATTATATTTACGGAAGCGTACTGGGTCGAGTTAAATAAAAACACAAAGGCTGCAGTGGCATGAACTACGATATCTACACTAAAAAAATACCTAAAGATTCTACAACGGTAAAGATAATGTTAAGAAACTTCAATTGTTTTCTTTGTGAAAAGCAAGGCTGCTCAAGTCAAAAAATATCTTAAAAAAATTAGAATCGCAGATACAGGTTTCACGTATGAGGATAATCGTGCATCTGAGGAACATAAAATGAATTATTCTTTTTGAGGTGGGCCTTACAGCTTGCAGAATTTCCACTGTGGTTTAATATTCTATATTTGTGGCTCTGCAAACTCCGCTGTTAATAATTTTCTTGTCTATCTAAACTATGTTTCCTATTTAAAGGAAAACAGCTGAATGTTTTGACATTTCCATTTTCAATGAGATAAAACGGACCATTATCATCATTTAAATGGCTCCCAGTAACTATCTAAATTGGATTTATTAGGAATTCCACTGAAATTCTAAATAATTTAAAAATAAATCGGAGTTTCAAAGCTATCAACGTAACATCATAATTGCAAATACAACGATACATCTGTATTAAGAAAAGCAGTCGTCGCTGTTATACAAATTGCTTGATTACACATTCCACAAAAACTATAGTAGAGGAGATTCTCATACCACAAAAGCTATAGTAGAGGAATATTGTAAATTATAGAAAGCAGATATAATTATAGCACATGTTCGTTGAGGAATATTACGGCTAGTCGCTCAAATAACATGTTTTCTTTTAATGTCAAATACAATATTTTTTAAATTCAAAGATATTTAATGTCAAGTCCAAGGAAGACTATTTGAGATGCGAGTTTGCGTCCTGGATTGGATAGCTATGACAATACCACGAATATTTGCATGCATGTACCTACATAGTTCAATTTTTGCAAGACGGAGCTCTTTGATTTTTAAATTTCGATTAAGCTTATAGGGTATTATATTTTGATGTTCCTGTGAAGTAAATGTTTTTTCTTCATTATGGACAAATATTTAATTATCCAGTCAATTAGGGGTACGGGGGTATATCGTGCGCACCGATTTGATTAAAAAATCCCGCAAAATGAGTTCTGGAGAGTTAGTGAGTGCCAGCAAACAAGGAAATGACCAAACGTGCGTATTACGTCTGCGTAACACGCGGAATGAAAATGATCACGAAGCCAGCTCATTGATGAGCAGGTTTGAAGCACCTTGACATAGAAATCGAGCCATTGGAGTTGGCAAGCGTAGTGAACAGATGACAAAGCCACCTAGTAATTAAATGTACGTTCATAAGTGATTAAGAGATAAATGATGTATAGAAATATATGTATGAAATCAGATTACTTGGATTGGATTTCATAGCAATCAAACTAAACAATTCCTGGGCAGAACGTATATTATAAAATTTGGGGCTTATGTATTTGCATTATACATAATATAAGGACAGGGAGATTGTTTTTCATTTGAGTCGTCAAATAATATAATTTTGAGTGTGAGTAATGAAGAACTCCTGAGGCCAATAAGACTAATTCCCATCTGATGGAGTTAATTTTCCTTGGGCGGAGACTAATCCTGTGGTCAGTGAGATTAGTTCCTAAATGAATATTTTCAGAGTTGAATTCAATGGCTCCCATGTTCATAACTATTCTTTAGCCACTCTTGCAGATTTTCCTAATATGGCGTCTCCTGTATATTTAAAATCCTTGAAGATTATGAAGTCCTGAAAAAACATTATGTGTTATATACACATAAATGTTTTTTCCGTAATTTTTTAAGATTGCAAACTAGTATTAAAATAATAAGCTTACATAAAAAACAAAATCTTACCAATTGAAGGATTTTACCTATGTCAGCTCACTAAGTTCTGAGTTAATTTCCAATCAATGTTTAATTTTTAAAGAATTTTAGCGTGTATGTTCGTTTGACTACTATGAAATCTGTATAATGGAGATATAAATATAATTTATGTCATAAGAACATATGCCTAAATTTTGAAATATAGTGTTAACCAATTTCATCAATCGCACAACTTAGCCGACTTCAAATTCCTAAAAAGTTGGTACAAAATACTCTATAAGATTATAATTATGAAACATATTTCTGACGCTTAAACAGATCAAGTGAACTTTTTTTCGTACCTTTATTATGTTCTCACCATATTTACTGAATATTTAAATATTTTCATAACTGCAAATAAATAGCACCGTAAAATACTGCTTAAATAAAATATAAAAAAAATGATGATCATTACAAACGCACATTACGTGCTTTCTTCTTAAATGCAATACGTGCGTAGCAAATAAACTTACTATGTGCTAACTACTATTAAAATAGAGCAGTGATAGTGCCATCTGGTGAGAGGAATAAGAAATAATACAGTTTTTAACTCTCCATCCGCTGTGTTAGTATTAATTGAATTTAGTATTGTTACTGACATTTAGTGTAATATGAAAGTGCTAAAATATACTCATTTACGTTTCTAACACATAAATGATATTATTCCAGTCGGGAATTATTCTATCTATTGTTCTGTAGTTTGCAATTATATCATTATGCGTAGTTATACTTCAGTTATTTTACTACATTTGTCTAATATAAGGGTACGGAATAAAACACTACTATACATTAGCTTCAAATCAGTTGCTTATGTGGATAAATATAGAGGCGGTCATATTAAGGTAGTGAAAATTCAAATTGTATCCCATGATATCGCATCTATAGCTATATCTTTCCGTTTTTCGTGTTTAGGTTAAAGATCGCAATTGTTAAAATGCGAACAAGAAGTCTATAAAGAAACCTATTAAAAAAATCTGATGTGGGCAACACATGACTTTCCTTATATAATGTAATGAATTTACTACTTTTACAGTAAAAAAATAGGTTTTTCTTATAGTAGATACTAATATTCTTTCCAAGATATTGCATTTTCGGCAATCAATCATCATTTTCATTGATTTAGCGTCATTTTTATCCATTTGGCGAGATTTTCGTTAATTTGGCAACATTTCAAAAAGTCGCCAAGTTGGCGACATTCCGCCAAATTCGTCGCCAAAATTTTGCCAAGCGTTATGGACAAAGAAATAAGTTGTGCTTACAGTAGAAAAATGACTATTGGCGTTTAAATACAAAAGTATTACTCAAAGTATCTTTTTTCATGAATGGAACGAGCTAGATCCACGAGAATGATGTCACCCAAATTATCGCATGGTATTACAAATAAAAAGTGAACATGTTTCTCAATAGGAAGTATTTTTTTTCTCATTTTATATGACTTTATAATAATTTTTTTGAAAAATGTGCAATATCTCGAGAACGGTTCATGTTAGCGTTCTAAAATTTATGTCAATCGTTTTCTAATGAAAAATTACATAAGAAATGTCTATTTGTGTAACTTTATTAGTGATTTTGATTTTTTAACGATTTTTCCAAAATTTTATTCGAAAATTTAGGGGTATTCTGAACATTCGATTACGTATAAAAACAATATTCTTCCAGTGCTTACGGATTGTGATTTTTATACCAAATTTGGTTCGAATCGGTCCAATCGTTCGTCAGTTATCGTCTCCACAGACTCACTGACACACACACACACACACACACATACACACACTTTCACACACACACACACACACAGACATCACTTCAAAAATATTTGATTCGTGATCAGGGATGCTTGAAACGTGCTCTCCCGTCGAAAACTCCCGGGTGTCAGTGAGCCTGTGGAGACGATAACTGACGAACGAATGGACCGATTCGAACGAATTTTGGTACAAAAATCAGAATCCGTAAACACTGGAAGCCTATTGTTTTTATACGCAATCGAATGGTCAGAACCCCCCCCTAAATTTTCGACTGAAATGTTGAAGAAATCGTCAAAAAATCAAAACCGCTAATAAAGTTACGCAAATAGACATTTCTTATGTAATTTTTCATTTGAAAACGATTGACATAAATTTTAGAACGCTAACATGAACCGTTCTCGAGATATTGCACATTTTTGAAAAAAATTATTAAGAAGTCATATAAAATAAAAAAAAAATATTTCCTATTGAGAAACATGTTCACTTTTCATATGTAATATCATGCGATAAATTGGGTGACATCATTCTAGTGGATCTAGCTCATTCCATTCATGAAAAAAGATACTTTGAGTAATACTTTTTTATTTGATCGCCAATAGTCATTTATCTGCTGTAAGAATAACTTATTTCTTCGTCCATAACGCTTGGCGAGATTTTGGGTACGATTTTGGCGGAATGTCGCCAACTTGGCGACTTTTTGAAATGTTGCTAAATTAACGAAAATCTCACCAAATTGATAAAAATGACGTTAAATCAATGAAAATGACGACTAATTGTCGAAAATTTAATATCTTGAAAAGAATATAAGTATCTACTATAAAAAAACCATTTTTTTTACTGTAAAAGTAGTAAATTCATTACATTATATAAGGAAAGTCATGTGTTGCCCACATCAGATTTTTATATTTTAATACAGGTTGAAAAGCGGGTATAGTTTGAATGAATAATGTTTTATAAATTCCAATCTCCAAGACATTTTGCTTTTATTTTGTTTCAGCTATCATATGATGCATTTAATTTTGATATTGCACTGGCAAAAGTAGCATAATACATTCGTAATGCATTAAGTGTATTTTTAGAAGATATTGTTGGTACCTACAGGTACTCAAATACGATTGGGAAGCAAAGTATATTTCGCCTTACGTGGAGAGAACGTGGTACTTTCAATAGCAAGATCGTGGAACATTTATTGTGCATCATATATATAACATTTTCTTCAGTAGTTTTAAATAATGTTCCGCTGCAATATGTTACTTTTAAATTAATCCAAACATTAAAACGAGAAATATTAATCATGCATAAAACATCATTGATCATGAAACACTTTCCAACTGAAATGCAATTTTAATTAAATATCTCTAAAATGTGATACATTCAGTGCTGGTATTCTTAAAATTATCACAACAGTGCAGAAATTATTTTTCTGGAAACTTAACTTTTCGTCGAAATAAACAATTCTAGTTACACAAAATGGATTTTATTCAAATGGCGTCATCGAAATATGGATTGTCTGCTTCTTTATGTAAAATCAATGTTTATTTCATTCATATCACTTATATTCCAGAGTGCAAAGTTAAAAAATATTCAACAATTCTTATCAACTCACCATACAATTGCTTGCTTTGTTTGCATTCTATATGCTATAATATAGCGTTAAATTTAGGCTTCGTTGTAAGAATAATCAAAGTTTGGTGATCATTTAAAGTAAAATATATTGTAATTGTGTCGACATAGAATTTAGATATGCAGATAATATCCAAAAGTAAAGCGTTTTTATGACGTATGCAACACTAAATATAGATTTTAGGGATATTTAAACATCACGATATTTATACTGGAAAAAAAATGCATGCTATATTTTATTTTGCAATGAGTCACGTGATCTCTTCATATATTATGGTGTAATTATTATGTCAACTTTTATTTAAAATACTAGCTAACACATTTCGCTGAAATTTACTTTACACATTTTGTGTGGCAATTAGAATGTTTCCTTGAATTTTCGAAACAATTTATGAACTTTAGTTTGCTTAAAGGCGTGTTAAAAATTACGCCCCATTGGGTTCCCCCCCCCCGGGGCGGGCCACCCAAGATGGTGGTTTCGGATGTTGGCTCTGTAGCCTTGATCCTCCAAACTGGGGGTAAATTAATCCGGGGGTATCTCAACCTCGCTGCTGATGACTCACGGATGCAATCGCGGAAGTGACGAGGCAGTCCCCGGACTCTTCCAGGTGGCCGGATCACGGGACTGTGGCTATTTATGCCCTGAGCCCAGGTCTGGCCGGTGACCGGAGTCGGCCCCTGCCCGGTGAATGATTCCGCCGTGTTTCGCGACCGAGGTTGCGGCTTTGCTGGAAAAGAGATGAAGTGGTTGCGCCTCGATGTCCCACTGAATGCTATAAACCCAAGCTGGTTAGTAGGGCTCGCAGGTATGTACTCTGCCCCATTGGGTTCAATGTATTCCACTTTTTTCAACCCGGTTTAAATTACAAACTAATTGTGTGAAATTATTCATTTATTTTCCCATATGTCCCACAAGCTGTTTCAATAACATATTAAACTGTCATTTTAATAATGCCAATTTTACGGCAGTTATCGTGCGAACGGAAAGACAGACAGACAGACAGGATGACCAAAGTCAACACTTTCAACTATGTTGAAAAGTGTTAGAAAGGAAGTCAGTTATATAGTATCGCAGTATTTATGCGATATATCGATGATGTAATACTACGACTGACTCTGACACTTAAAATATCTAGAAATTAATGTTCATGTTTTTCCTTTACGTAATATATTTATATTTTTTTTCACATTCGCCGCCACATCGTCATCTAGCAGAACACAACACAGTATACAATTTCGTCCCTTTCTCTGTGATATATTTATTCCCGTTAAACATAGCATTAACATTTATTAAACCTTTCAAATTTTGTCATATTAATAAAATACAGTTTCAATACGCTCGATTAAATGGGTGTATATTCACATAGTTACAAAGTTTCTAGATTAATTACGGACCCTACCGATGTTGAATAAATTGTTTTGATGTCATTAAAAGGGATATAAGCGACACATGTGGACAGTTTATATTAGTTGCTTATAACAAACATGAAACATTTGCTGTTAAGTGGCAGGTCTCTCATCGAATTCCGTTTAGAAGACGGGGGAATTGATTTCCTTAGAAGTTTACAATTGAAGAGTAGTATCGCTTGCTAAGTAATATAGTAGATAAATGTAACAGACCTGATACGAATTTTTCATATATATTTTTGCAAAATGCAATGGTATAATTGAACTAATAATGTAATATTTTTTCATTTTTATTAAATTTTAAGGTTTCGTTATTATTTTACTGATTATGTGCATGATAATAAGGACTTATTTACTTTTCTTACTTAATATATTTAATGGAAAATTATTGTGTTCGGTTCAAAAATTAAATTCGAATTTTTTAAAATTTAGTTTCCACGAAACGAATACAATTTAACTACTGTGGAAATGACGGATCTATATCCATATGTGGCCGTAAAATATGTGAATATGATTCAGAAAAGAAAAACCATTCCTTTTGTTCGAAATGGTCCGCAAAAATCATATGTATCCACTCTACCTGAAAACTAATTTACCAAATTTCACGAGATTTGGTATATAAGTTGCCTGAAATTGACCATGCTGCTGATTAGATTTTAGTAAATTTGAATAAGAAATAGCCTGGTTTTTACAATTTTGCCCACAAAAATCATCAAGATATAAAATAAAGGACTGCAGATGTTCAAATGTATCAAATAAATGCTTATTTCACACGCAATTTGATGACGAACAAAAATAAGACAAAACCCCATAATTTTATTCACATTTTTACCAAGCCGCCTTTGAAAATGCGTCCAGTCTCCGAATAAAAACTAAAGTTTTCATAAAACTGCAAATTCAGAGTAATTTGAAATAAATACCAGTGTTATTTTGGGAAATTAAATTTTATTTATGAAAGGAAGAAAAAATAAAACGATGTTGAGTCTGTGGGATAAGCTGCATGTTCTGCCCATATCAGATATTTAAAAATTCATTTTGTCATATATCTTTAAATTATTTTAGTTTCAAACATTACATCTAAATACTTTCCAATTACTAATTGATTCACCATAAATGTCGAGTTAGTATATATCATAATGTGAAAGTTCTGGATTCACAAAAACATTTGACGTGGGCAGCACATGACTTTCCATATAGACTCAAATTAATTTTCACCTTCTTTCTTTCGTAATTCATTAAACTGAGTTTCAGTACACAAAATAAGATGAATGATTATTTGAATTTTAAACTACATTGGTAGTTTTATTTAAATTTCCGTTTTCCTTTGGAGACTGCTTGTATTTTTAAAGGCAATGTGGAGAAAATACGAAAAAATAAAATATCTCAAGAACGGTTTGTCCGAGAGTTTTGTGGTATGTCTTATTAATTCTGTAGTAAAAAATTAGGTATAACACAAGCATTTAATAGATACATTTCAGCCAATGTACTGTTTTATTATAGATTTTATCAAGTTTTGTGAGCCATTTCGCACAGGAAGCAGGGAAGCATATTTGGAAGCATATTTCTTCCCGAACCGTATCAAAATCTATTCAGCGCCAAAATATTCAACAGGCTATTTATCTACAAATTTTTGTGAAATTTTGTCAATTAATCCTCTTAATATGTTTTATTACGAATCCCTTTTCGTTTATATTTACCGTGCCTCCTCGATTTGAAATTTTGATCCCGTTCAAACTTTCAGTTTTTGCCTGGCGACTCATTCTCGACCCTATGCAATTCAAGCCTCTTCACAGTTACCTTTGACTTATTTTTAAAATGCTTTGAATTTTCGGGCTTGTAGTTTGGTCATATTTGTATGTTGCTTGTAATTGACCTGCTTTAAGTAATCGGTGCATATTTGTTTACTTGGATTTTAGAGATTTATTATTAATTAATAGCCTTGAACATTACTATTTTATTTATGCAAATTTTTCCGTGTTTCTGATCTCTATATATGAATGATTGATAATTGATCGACTCTGGCTTTTGTAACTATTTTGTACGTCTTTTAGGAAGTTCAATAAATGACCTTCATATTTTAATTTGTGCTGTGTTCTTGGGTTTTATTCAAGTTTAAATAAACATATTACCAACTGGATTATTCTGTCAATTATTTTTTTAGCTATAGTGAATGCATACCTTTTGCGGGTCATTTCGCTAAAAACATGTTGTTTTCTTACCAAATGCACCGAAATCTAATCAGCACCAGGGTTGACCACAAGTGGCTTATTTACCAAATTTTGTTAAATTTAGTCCAGTATACCTATACATTGCACATACATATAGATACACAAACAAACACACAGATATACAGACAGACACACACACGCACATTCGTTACGCAAAAAATAATTTTTTATATTCGAAACACTGAATATCCGTCGAAAACTCGCGTTATGATTTTCGATACGATTCCAATAATTTCCCTATACATCACACTTACACATTGTAGAGAAAGCGTCATACACCAAAATTTTAAAGAAATGAAACAGAATAAAATTTTATGAAATTTAAAGATAATCGCCACGGGTAAGGGTAATGCATTCGTTTTAGTCCAAAACGTAAAATATAAATGCAAAATAATCAGAAATGGCACCATAACGCTCACAACAGATCGTAAACTATTACAAATAAATATCAGTAAATGTCCGTCCCATAACTCTCACAGTAGATCGTAAACTAACACAAATAAAATATCAGTAAATGGTACCATAACTCTCACAATATATCATAAACTATCACAAATAAATATACGTTGTACAAATCACATGCACCAATTTTAAAGAAGTCATACTTAACATAGTACAGATTCTATTTCAAATATAAAATTTAGATTCATTAATATTATTTTTATCTCGAAATGTTCCATTTCACGGTAAATTTAACAATCTTTGAAACAGTAATAGAAAATGTTACAAAGATTCAAATTGAGTTATTAGATTAATGTAATCTGACAAGTTAATTCAATTCGTTATATTTTATTCCTTAATTTCAAATTATTTTGTCTTAAATATGTACTTTAAAAATCAATGCAAAGCTCTTATGATTTTGTACTGAGTTTAATAAAAATAAACCGATATTCTTCGTGATAATGAAGATTTACTCTTATTAATATGTTTACAATAAAAATGTATTTTATTATATCTGAAATAATTGAACGATCGTATTAAATGTTACGTATTCAAATTATCATTTATAGGTACTCTTCAGCTTGCACATTAACGTAAATTAAGAAATATATTATCCAAACAATGTAAAACCTTTTAGTGAAACGCAAAATATAGAATTAAAACACTATACTAATACTGTTAAGTATGAGCAACGAATATTAGAATTTATATTTACTTTTTAAATATTCGTTTCTTTAATATCTCTGAGTTATCAACCCCATCAGCTAATTTTTATTAAAATAGAACAGCATTTATATCATGTTTTATTAATGCAATACAGTTTATATCAGATTCAATCAAATTAATTATTTTTAAATTAAACGTTTACATTTATTAAAATGACCATATAGCTTCATCTCAACAAGAGTTGAAAAATATAGAGTATCTGAACCTGTTACAAACATTTTGCAACTTACTGTGAGTAAATCTTCATCAAACGACTTTGTAAAGTATGAGCATTTAGCTCAGCAGAAGCTGGCGATTATACTATCTTGATCGGCTTTTGTTATCAAATATGCCCTCAGGGGTCATTGGAGAGTATATAGCTGACTTTGTAACTATTGGTTATCTAAAAATGACATAACAGCAAACTTTTGTCCTACTTGAAAGTTTCTTTACGGCCAAGGGAAAACACACAGACTATTATTTCAATTTAAACTGTTTATTAAACTGTTAAACACACATAATTGATAGAGAAACTGGATATAAAACTAAAGAAGTCAGCATACAGAACAGACATGCAATTATACATGCCCGTATATTGACTGAATATGAATACTTAGATAAACCCAGGGGCTTAATTATCAAATGGAAGTTAGAATACTCGTAATAATAGAATACGGATGCCAAATGCTTACCCAATTCATCAGCGGACGTCTGGACACTTCAGAATGCAAACATTCTGACAAGAGTCATTTAATGATCATTATACAAATTTCGGCTAGTACCTCTTGCTAGTTCATCGATCACAAGCACAACGTGGCTTAAACAGCTCGCTCCTCTTAGAGCTCGCGAACGCGGGAACTCAAAACTACTACGCACACACACACATGCAACTGCTCAATCCTAAAAAATTCTCCAGTATCCGAACCGAAACTTTATCCTGTTGTATTGCAGGATTCCAGAAACTATTATCTGGCTCAGGATTGGCCTGCATAACCGAACCAGAAAGAAGTCGTAATAATTAAAAATAATTTAAAACGTAAACTAAGTAGAATTATAATGGAAGGTTATCTGGACCTCACAATTTTTTCTAACAACATTCAACATTTGTTTTACTTTAGGTATTACTTAAGATGTTAAAACCTCAAAAGACTTAACGAGTACAAAGAATGGATAAGTACAATATGTACTATGTGGAAAATATAAATAATCTTTATGAATTTTATAATGGCCATACCATTTATTAAGTAATCACCTGCTTTACAGCGGCCAGATTTTGAACCACTTCCCCGGCACATTACGGGGGGCGTGAGAGGGTGGAGGAACACATTATATCATTGATGGACGCTACTGTATCCATACCCACCGGTAGGATTTGACTCCACGGAACCGGCAGTAGAACGAGCACGCGAAATATTTTGGCTTAGACCTCTTGACTGCTGGGGTGACCTTTTGTGAAGTGTTCTGTTTGTTTAAAATTAAAATCATGAAAATACTCTGCATATATTTAAAAAAATACACAGTGGATTCAATAAATGGTCGAAGTTCACATTTGAATAGAATTTCGCAGAAACATAAGGTATAGACTGCAGGTAGATGCATTCTGCTGAAATGTAAAATCATGGAAATTGGCCGAGTACATTGGGTATAGATATAGGAGCACAATTAATGAAACTGTTGTTTCCGAAAATGCGCATTATTTGTATTTAATTAATAGAAAGCAGGAATATAAAACTTGGTTGACTGATATTATGACAAGAACGTTATTAGTCCTTTTAATCAAGTCCAAAGCATTACACGTATGCAATGTATTTGTAGAAGACTAAAACTAAAATACAATTCTAGTAGCGTTTGAACAAAATTGTCTTAAAACAATTGTAGTTACCATATCATTGGAGCCATATCCTATATTTGTATATCTTCAACTTGAAACAATTAAATATCGATACTTTTACAATAATGAAAGTCATCGTATCGTTCATTTAAGAACTTTTCCCACCTTTTCTGGTTGAGGCGTAACCCATCTTTAAAGAACCACTGCTTTAATTTTAAAGTGTATTTTTATTCCCCAATTATCTTGAAGGCGAAGGCCGAATGTAAAGTGATATATCCTCGGAACATTAAGCTTAAGATTAAACCTTGACGCAGCGACTTTCGATATTAAATCGATATGACTCTGAGATCGATGAAATTTCTGTGTATGGATTTATCATTTTTGTTGCTCTTGTCAAAACTGCGACACTCAAATAAATCGATCGGATTGGGCGCTAAGCAACAAGCTAATCGTTTATGAAAAAGCGGAAAACTCGTATTGCCCGTTTATCAAAGTTTAGAAGTTCATACACATTTAAATTTAAGATAAAAATGATGTTTAATTGTAAATGTAGAACTACAGAACAGGATTTTTATTTTCAAATATATTCTTTAATGAGTATGTAAAATTTTAAATCATGCAAATAATTCTGAATCCGTGATACGTGAACACGTGATGTACATTATAAAACATCAGAAGCATGGTTCTAAAAGTTTCAGTGGAATCATCTGTCCATAAAGATGCAGTAAGGTTACTGATAGTTATGATAATATATATATATATATATATATATATATATATATATATATATATCGCCTCGTAGACGATAATTTGCTGAATATTTCAGAAATGCAGTAACTTTCATGAACGCCTGCAATTGCCGAAATTATCAACAAAGTGGCTCGAAAAATGAGAAGAGTTTGCAAAATGTTTTACAGTGTATGATATTCTTTATGCAGCAGTAAAATTGAGAGGCATGAGGACGTTTGCCCCACAAGTCGTATGAAAGCACGAAAGGACTAAATGATAATCATCATTTCCTGTGGAACATGATTTCAAAGTCTTTGCCGCTCATCAACATTGTGCCTAAGAGCAAAAAAATAGCTGATGAATCATCACAACACGTACACCATCGTTTCGAAGTCCTCGTCGCTCGTCAGCACTGTGCTTTTAAAAGCAGTACAGAGTTAACTGCTCATAATTACGCCCGTGAATCGTCGTATCGCGATCTTTGCTGCTCATTCACATGGTGGCAACAACAAGATAACAAGTGAGCACAAATTTCCTTAAATCCATGATTCTAAACTTTTTCTTGTAGAGGTATTGTAACTTCGATTTTAGTAGCGAGTGGGTGCATTTTTAGCCCCTACCATCGTTCACAAAAAAATCTAAGCGTTCGGGAATAACAGTAAATTGACTTCTTAAAAAGTAGTGCGTTGAATAAAAGCGAAAAACATGCTGAACTCGCCATCCATACATAAATTAAAAGTTACCATTCTTCTACCAAATACTATCTAAAATCCTTGCTTAAATGAATTTCGTGCTCATATTTATCATTTCTTCACCTCTACTGTGATAAAAAGCGGCGAAGACTGTTTTGGCGGAAGGTGATGGATGATTAGTTGGACATTTCTTCTGAGGGGAGTGGTATTTCGGGCATGACTGGATTTTTTTTTTTTTTTTTTTTTTTTTTTTTTTTTTTTTTTACAGGGACATACGCGCGAGATGTTACTGAAATTGCAACTGCCCTCATTTTGCTCTCGCGCCCTCTGATGAAACCGAGGATTCCTTCTGGACGTCACTGAGAAAGGTGTACACAGCACAATTAAAGAATTCTGTGCAGGTTGTTTACGTATGGATATTGCCACTTTAAAATTAACGAACACTTTTTAATTGTAATAACTGGAAACTTGCTGTGCTGTGTTTCGGCAATGATTCTCAAATTCAGCCATGGTCCGTGGCATCACTAACGACGAAATGCTAAGCACACTGACGCCAGACTGACAACTTTTTGATTTGTTATCGGGCTGATAGTCCAACCTTATCTTAAAGAACCTTGCACTTCTTTGCCTTTAGTGTAACGTAGAATTTGATGTTTAAATCTCCTCTCTATTTTCTCATACAATCGGATTCGGAGCTCTGCCTTCGAACGAGTAGGACGTGTTTTGTGAGTGCTCCGTAGTATGGAGGTCGAAGTGCCGGTAGCGCCGGCGCATGCCATGGACATCGCTAGCAATAGCATGTCCCAAGTCCCAACTGATAGTGAAGCCATTAAAATGGCTAGTGATTCTGATTTAGAAAAAGTTAATAGTTGCAGAGACATACTTAAGGAACTTGATCGGAAAATTATGATTGCCTCCGCCAAAGCCGGAAAGACTGCCACAGACAAGGCCAACTATGCTGAGATGCTCCTGCGCAGAGAAGGACTTGTCCTGGACCTCTTAAGGATGGCTGAGGTATGTAACGTAGGGATTTATAATTATTTCCCTCCTGCTACCCCCCCTACTGAACCCGAGACTCCTAAAGTCCCTAATTCTGATTCTAGTAATGAAAATGTAAACAAACCTAATTCTAATGTCACTAATAATATGAACGTGGAATCGGCAACCAACGAAGTAGTTGATAGAGTAAGTAAATTAAAACTGGTAAATCGTGATTTAACTAATTTAGAAAAGGAAAAAACTAATCAATCAAGTAAAAAACGTAGACAGGATGATGAGGATGTAAATCAACCAGATAATGAAGAAGGGCAATGGACCCTAGTTAAAACTAACAAAAATAGAAATAAAATAACTGTACAGGACTATAGAGAAGCAATAAGCATAAAGAATAAATTTGAGGCTTTCTCAAGAAATCAGCCAGAAGGAATTGACTCTGGAATGGAAGTTCCCTCGAACTCAGCTCCGAAGCCCCCCCCCCCCGCAACGCCTCCGCTCCTTATCAGCGCTACTCAGCCAGACTGGCCGTCTATTTTATTCTCACTGAAACAAATTGCAAAAAACATCTCTCCAAAATTAGAAGGCAGATTTTTTAAAATGTACGCTGATAATGGAGACGAATTTAGAAAATGTACCGACTTCCTTAAGAAGTCGGGCGTCCAATTTAAGACTTTCTCCCTTAAGGAGGATAGACCCCTTAGAGTTGTTATCAGAGGACTCCCCGTTGCTACCGACATTGAAGTCTTGTCGTCCGTTATGGACGCAATGGGCTTCAAGGTCCTTAGCAACACTAGACTTACCCGGAGAGGAAGTAGACAGCCTCTCCCGCTATACTACCTACAGCTAGTGCCCGGGACTAACCCGGAAGATGTTTATACTATAAATAAACTGCTGGGGACAGAAGTGATCTTGGAGCCCTACACAGGCAGGAAAGGCTATGCCTCCCAGTGCCATTCGTGCTCGGGGTTTTTTCACTCGAGCATGCACTGTTCACTGCCGCTGAGATGCGTGCGCTGTGCAGGGCCCCATACCGCCAAGAACTGCAAGGCCGAATATGTACTATGTTGCAACTGTGGAGGCCAACATACAGCGAACTGGCGAGGTTGCCCGAAAAATCCGGGCAATTCGTCTGTCACCAGCAGACGCAGGGACCCCCACCAGAATAACTTTAATAAAACAGGATACCCCCCAGTATACAGAACTGGGAACCAAGGACGTCCATTCCAGAGGATCAACACTCAACAAGGTTTTTCTTTCGCGTCAGTGGCATCTGGACATACCCAGGACACCCGTAATACCCCCGAAATCGTAAAATTCAGAAATTTTAATAATAAGGCAGACTCTGCCAGCCATGACTTTGATTATTCGGCAAACTTCAAAAAGGATTACATGGCAGCCAACCCAAAATCGAGCCAAACCTTGGCCACGCCCCCTGAACCCAGTAAGACTTCGCCTTCTCAAGAGGCGAAACAAATTGACTATGCCTCATTTCTATCGTCTCTCATGACGATGAGGCATACTCATAATAAGGATTTAATTATGCAGGCCTTTAGCCAAGCGCTACCTGATCTTAGAAAGTGCACCACGGAGATAGATATGATATTTCATATCTATCAGCGTTACAACGCTCTCTTAGGGTAATCCCCCCCCCCCCTCCCGTTTGTGTTCTGGCTTCTCATTTTCGGCCCAGTTCTCATATTTTGCAATCTCTCAAGGTCGGCTTCTGGAACGCCAATGGAGTGCGTTCCAAGCTAGACGAGATGCGTGATTATGTGGTAAACAACAACTTTGATATATTTATGGTAAACGAAACACATCTTGTTTCGCCTGCTGCACCTGGCATCTGCAATTATACTGCTTACTTCTACCATCGTCCCATTGGCCCTGCTTCGAATTTTTCTATCCGCTCAGGCGGCACTGCACTTTACATCAAAAATAACATTCCCCACCACCGAACGGGCGCCCCGGCACTCACGAAGCTTGAAGCCGTGCTCGTTACGGTCACTATTCCAAATTTGGTCCCGATTACACTTGCTTCAGTGTATATCCCTCCAGTAATGGCTAAACGCACCCTTGAAAAGGATTTTGAAGCACTTATTAGGCATAGCAGTAACATGATCATAGCTGGTGACCTAAATTCCCGCCATTGCTCCTGGGACATAGCTTCGAACAGCAATGGCGTTGTACTAAAAATATTGGCTCAGTGCGCCAATGTTAGGATCATAGCTCCTCCTACCCCCACACATTTTACTACAGGAAGATCCCCCACTACAATTGATTTGGCTATTTTTCGGAACATTCCGTATGATTACGAGATCAGAACAGATGTAAATCTAACCTCTGATCACCTTCCTGTAGTATTGGACCTTTTCTTCGACTCTTTATCTTTAGACCACCCGGAGGAGTTACATACAAATTGGGATGACTTTAGATTCATCCTTCAAAATCATAAAGCGCCCCCCCCCCTCAAAATTACCAGCACCGATGACATAGAACAGCGTGTCATTGATATGAATCATGTACTGCTCGGGGCAATTGCTGCAGCCTCGAAACCCAAAAAAGCCCGCTCTAACTATCACATTTTACCAGATGATATTAGAGACAAAATTAAGCAGCGCAACAGGTTGCGAAAGCTTTGGCAACGCACTAGGTTTCCTTTTTACGGCGTATGCTTTCGCAAACTCCATGGTGAAATCAAGGTTATGATTAAAACACACACCCAGCAACGCTGGTGAACACACCTTGAGGGACTTACACCTGCAAATCACAGTCTCTGGCGAACAGCTAAAAACATGAGAACCATTAAAACCACTGAACACACCTTGAGGGACTTACACCTGCAAATCACAGTCTCTGGCGAACAGCTAAAAACATGAGAACCATTAAAACAACAATTCCGCCCATTAACGGCCCTAATGAACTCGCCCAGACTGCGGAGGAAAAAGCAAATCTGTTAGCAGATAGCTTGGAACTCCAATTCACACCCAACATCGACCACAGATTCAGCCACACATACACTACCACTGAACAAGATTTACAACAGACCAATCACAACGCACTACAAGCACATGCACCAAACGACTTAGAGAGAATCTCTCTGGCTGAAATTCTACATATCGTTGATGGACTGAAAGTAAAGAAAGCACCTGGATTGGATCGTATCAGTAATCGCACCCTTAAGAATCTGCCTGATTTGTATTACTGCTGGATTACTATGTTACTGAATCATATGTTGGACTTTCGCTTTTTTCCCCAAAGTTGGAAAACCGCTGTCGTCCTCCCTTTTCCAAAACCGAACCAAAATCTCTCGCAAGCCGAGAACTACAGACCAATAAGCCTACTGTCAAGTTTTTCGAAAATCTATGAATTGGTGTTGCTTAGACGTTTGGATAGTTTCTGCCGTTCGAAAAGCATTTTGATTCCAGACCAGCACGGCTTTCGAACCGAGCATTCAACGCAGTCCCAACTTATGCGTGTTGTCGAAACTATCCATCAAAACGCTAACAACAGACAGTATACTTCCATAGTATTTTTCGACGTGGCAAAGGCGTTTGATAAAACTTATCTGCCTGGGCTTATTTCCAAGCTGGTGCGACTTGGCATTTCGACGCAACTTTTGGCCATCATCAACTCGTACCTCACTAATAGATTTTTCCAAGTACGAGTTGATAAAACTCTCTCTACTGTTCGACCAATCAGGGCAGGGGTCCCTCAAGGAGGCAACCTCAGCCCACTACTGTATAATATCTTCATCAACGATATACCACACATACCTCAAGTTAAGCTGGCCATCTTTGCTGATGACACAGCGCTTATTGCACGTAGCCGTTCACCACACAACGCGATCAATACACTCCAAAGCTACATTAAGAATAGCCTTGAGCACTGGCTCACCACCTGGAGAATTAAAATTAATGTTTCGAAAAGTGCAGTGTGTATATTTAAGCCTAACTACCGAGAAGACAACAGAAACTACGTACTTAAGATCTTCGATGAAGTCATCCCGCTCTCTCACTACGTAAAGTATCTGGGAGTTACGCTGGATGCTCACATGATCTTCCTTGAGCACATAAAAACGAAACTGGAGAAATCAAATACTGTATTCAGAGCACTAGCCCCTCTTCTCGGTAGGAAATCCCACCTCTCTCTTGATAATAAGTTGATTGTTTACAAACAGATCATCGCACCTGGCTTTTTGTATGCCTGCCAAATTTGGGGGTCGGCAGCAAAAAGTCATATTGAGAAATTGCAGGTATTCCAAAATAAAGTCTTGCGTTGCATTGTTAATGCGCCTAGATATGTCCAGAACGAAGTTATACACCACGACCTTAAAATCTCTGGCGTTTCAGAGTGCATTGGGCTACACACTCAAAATTTCTACAAGAAAAACTCCAGTAGACCTTGTTTGAGAGACGTCGATCAGACATACAATCCGATCGTCCCTTCCTATCTCAGGAAGAGAAGGCCCCGACACATTCTATTTAGCTCTAATGAGACTAAATGGAAAAAGCGTCGGTACCTCGTCCCGCAAACAGGAGTTTCCTAGTCTTTCACCACCCCTGATCGAAGATAGATGGCGCCACTCCGACTCAAGGACTTGGCGTTTACTTGACTTTTCCATCACGGCCCAGCCACAGGCCAATTGTAGAGTGTGCACGATTCCTTCAATCCACGTTCATAAACTTATAGTATTTCATGTGTATTTTAAATTATACTTGTATATCATGCAGATCCTGCAAATATTTTTTGCAATCAAAAATGTACTTTTTTTGTCGTTGGGAAGGCGAATTATGCTTTCATTTCGGTCTTTTACGGAGAATTACAGCTTGAGTATTTAATTATAACTTTATCATAACTTAATAATTGTAAATTTGTAAATTAGAATCATACATCTTAATTATAACTAATAGTATATTTATTTACTTATATCTTCATACACTGTTGTGTACTGGCTCCCGCCCAATCTGATTGGGCCTTGCCTTAGCCCCACCCCCTTCCCTTTACTACCCTATTACTTACCAGATCAGCCATCCAAGACCATCTTTTTGACTCCATCTACAGCAGAAGCAAGAATACTTCAATGCAGCACCCTCGAAGTAGCAGAGTGCCACAAAAATAGACTGATTTCATCGCTCTATCTAACAAACTGCATATTGCTATAGTAGATGTGGGGTTACGTATCAGGTGATACAGGCACCCCGAAAACATTCGTCTTGGCTTGGCTTGGCATACAATCGTAATACACAGTTCTTAGTAGTTCAACTTGTATAACAATTATCGTCAGAATTTGAAAAAATCTGATGTGGGTAGCACCTGACTCTCCCTATATGATGCAATGAATTCACTTCTATCACAGAGACAAAATGATGTATAAGTTCTACTGCACAATGTTTTTAATGTTGAATTGGGCATCGAATGTTTGAAAAATTATAGAAATTTTAAATGAAAAACCAAAAATCGCAAATTTCCATGAAGTTACATAAATAATAATTTTTCATCAGAAAATGATTGACATACACGTTAAAACACTAGCATGTACCTTTCTCGTATATTGTCCATTTTTAAAATAAATTATCAAAATATCACATAAAATTTTAAAAAAAGTGTAAATTACTGTTAAATAAGTTCACTTTTCATATGTAATATTATATGATAAATTATAATCACGTTAATCACTTATTATATAAAATAGTTACATGTAATTCTTATACGTCTGCTTGAATTGAAATTAAAAATTATTTGTAATATTAAAATTATTTAAAAGTAATAATAAAATTCCACAGATGGCATAATTTTCATTGCATTTAAATTTTCGCATGCCTCTCGCTAGTTGCCACAGTTACGTAGTTATAACTGTTATTAATTCATTAACACATCCATCAATGTCTGCAAAATAACACATCAAATTGCAATTAAAGTTTATATAATTTGAAGTAGGAAATATATAATGACATGACATCTCCTGTTTTCATTACTACAAATTTACGTCGATAGTCTGCTTAATAATCTAATGGTTAATCAAATGCAAATAAACGGAAACGTTTAAAAATGAAAATAAGACTAAATAATACGTTAAAAATTCGAACAAAATGCTGTTTAATTTTTTTCTGAAATAAATAAACTGCAATAGCAGCAGCATAAGAATTTGGCCAGAAGCTTCGGAGGTTAAAAACAGCCTTCTTCATCAGAGTGAAAAGACACAGGTAGTTCAGGTTCGTTAAGAAGTATTTTTAAATATTCAAGTATTTTGCCCAAAGTACAACATAGTGCAACAAGGTACAACACAGAACAAAACAAGCTGGATTTCAGATTGTGGTAACTAAAAAGAAAAAGTAACTTACAGGTTACAATTAACATTATTTATTACTACTACGTTGTGTTCGAAATAACCCTCCAATTATTTAACTTTCGCGCGTGTTCTGTAAAAGAACTATTAATTAATATAATAATGGATCACACCATTTAAAATTTAGCAATAAAACATTTTTTAACAACATAAACACGTATTAATTCATTACACAATTAATTATTAATTTTGGTGGGGGAGCATCTGAGACCATTTAAATTGCCTAAACGTTTCTAGACCTAAAGTTATTTGAGGAACACTTACCTTCAAGCCTGTCTTGGACTTTGTTTGCAGCACGTACTTGATGTCGTACTTATTACAAGCATTAACTCGTGGTGTGATGCATCGACACGTAAAATCAGCACGTACTGTACTGCTGACCCAAAACTCGCACTTATCTCATTCTCTTAGGCTGTTCTCTCCACATATCTAGTCGCCGTGCTATATTTTATAAGTCATCTTTCAGATTGTAATGTCAAACTCGAACTGTTATTCCACAAGTCGTTATTAAGTCATCGTCTCGAAGTTATCTGTCAAAGTGTTATTAAGCCATCTCTGCTAAAGTGTTGATCAGTGTCCTCGTTAGGTCACAGGTTGTGGCTCTCCTTTTCTCGGGGGGGTGTCAATGCTCCCTTTGCTTTCATTTGCAGCATTCAGTGTAACGTACCAAGTCCACTTTCCATTGGTTAATCATTGAACCAATGTCCCTACTTGGCATCCTCGTAAGGGACCGCTCGGCCTCCTCTGTCTTGACGCTCCTAAATTTATGGTTTGTTGTAAACCTCGACGCCATCCAGACTACAAATATTGTTCGATGTTTCAGATCAATAAGTAAATGGCATAAATATGTTTCACCAAAACACATGTGAGATCTATCTCTGGTCTCACATAGATAATTCTGAATTTAACGTTTTCAAATGTGATTACTTGCAAAACGATTTTCAAACAGAAATGTGCACTGTACATATAAAATATATAGTACGCAAATATCTTCGTTAATAAATAATAAAAGATAATAATTGTAACGACGATCAATTTTGTGTTCACCGCAGCTGCAGGCGGATACCTACGAAATGTTGTACAAGAATTAATTCAATTAAGATGGTAATCTGTGGGAAAAACATCTGAATATTTGGCTCTAAGATAATATTTATGGAAACATTACGCCACTGCCAATCTTCTCTTGAGTCATGGCGATGATTTTTAGATTTAGATCCGCTGAAGGTTTATTAAAGAAAAATGGATTAATTTAAGAGCGAGCCTACTGGTACAAAGCAAGCAGACAGAAAAACAAAGGAAAATCAAGAACTACAAAAATGTGCGATATATAAGACTGACGGGTCCACAGTCCTCAGAAAAACTGGCAATTCGCGAGCGTAAGATCAATAGCCAGTGATGACAAAATCACTGCATAATAGACTAGAGCAGAAAATTGCAGGAATAGCAGTATATGCGGATTTTTTATGGCAATCGGACGATTTCAGAAAACTTGATATACAGGGTGTCCCAAAAACAGTATTCTCAGATTTTATTCCTTAAAAGTTGTTCTTATACATATATAATAAAATTCAAAGTTGTGTAAAGATAGGTGCAGAATGTTATGAAATCGAATACAGAATTCAAGGGAATAAACTATTAAGAAATACAAAAATTATGTTTTTATACGGCCCCCGTGCAAAAAGATTTGCAATGAGTAAAATGTGTCCCAGACACTAATAAGGTGATGTACAAAATTTCAACATTTTATCATAAAAGCCCCAGAGATGCGAAAAGCAAAAATGCAGACTTAAACCACTTTTAAATGCATCGACAATGGTTCTCAGAAGGGAAGAATTATGTCCGCAGATCGCGTTTCAGGGTTCATACACAAATTACGAAAGGAAAAAATGATTACATAAATAAATAATGATTTTGCTATTTATTGGTACAAAAATATCTACAATGTGTAGAAATAATAATTTCACACAACGATTACAAATCTTGTTCAACATATTTTCCATCCATGTCAAAGATCCATTAAAGATAATTAGATATTATTTGCCTATGATGCATTTCTACGTTACGTCATTTACACACTTGATGTAAACGTTTACATTTTATTATGTGATTAATCCCTCACCATTTTTGTTTAAACATATCTCTGGGACTTTTTATGATAAAATGCTGAAATTTTGTACATCCCCTTATTATAGTATGGACCACATTTTACGCATTGGAAATGTTTTTGTACGGGGGCCCTATAAAATTTAAATTTTGTATTTCTTCAACTTTAATCCCCTGAAAATTTTTTATCGATTTCATAACACTTTGTACCCTTTTTTACACAACTTTGTAATTTATTATATATGTCTAATAGCAATATTAAGGAATAAAAGCCGAGGTTAATGTTTTTTGGGACAGCCTGTGCACTGATAGTAGGAATTTGAAATTATAGCGGACTATAGGACTATGCGAGAGTCAGGTAAGCTCGTCGAAAACTCGACGAATCTACACGTCGAGTAGGTTTCGGCTACGCGAACTATTGACGATATTCGGCATGATCCCACGACTTTCCCTATACATAACCATGCATTTCATTGAAAGTAATAATATTAAGGATGTATTTGGAAGGATATGCATTATTAGTTGCAGTATTTAATAATACTATAAAATGTCCTACATTTATAATTGTCTTCACACATTTTATTTATTCTGAGAATCCGGTTTTGTATATTATTTCTAAACACTGATATATGCATACAGGATTTAAAATGTTGAACATTAGATGTATTAAAATTAAAAATGTCTATTATTTTATCATATAAGTTTCCAGCTAGAGTATAATCTTGTAAATCTAAATTTAAATATGAAAAGTTAGCAACATTAGGATTATTACTAACATTTAATTGTAAAGTATTAGGATAAAAGTTAAATAAAATAGGATGATTATTATAGTATACACATAATATGACATCGAAATATCTATACATGTGTATATTATGCAATCCGTGATTATAGTTTCTTTTTCTTAGAAGTATATAAATTAGCAACAATGATGAGGCACACATCCTGTGGGATACCACACTGTTGCTTAAAAAAATAACTACCATGTTGAATATAATTTTCTCATAGTGGGTAAAATTAAATAATTAATTTAAGAGGAATGAAGATTATTTTAGGTTATTGTTCAATCATTGCTATAATAATAATTGTATAAAGATCATCTATATCTATATAAAACAAGTCATTAAAATCATAAGTATTCGTATACTATTGAAATTAGTAATTATTTTAATTTGTTAACTAATTTAAAACAATTTTAACGATATGACTATTATTTGAAATGTTGGAAGCTTCCTCTCGTTCAATTCGGTTGTTGATGTGAAAGAAGTAAATGTGTCTTCCGAGCTCAATACAAAGCCCCATGTGTAATTTTTCTTCTAATTATATATACTCATTAAGCTGCATTTTAATACAAAACTGATAGAAATGGGTAAAACATTTAAATTTTATATCTGTGCCAGCTGTGCATAGATATCTGCGCTATATTTCATTTAACACTTGTTGACTGCGCCTACAGCATGTTCATCCAGTGGAGAATAAATACTACGTTACATCCCCCCAGTACATCGTCGATACTTTTATCGTTTTCAGGGTGACGCAGATGAAGTAGTCTGTAATCTATTAATCTATCAGAACTGTATAATTGAAAATAATGTATCAAAATATTTCGAAAAACAAAAATTATTACAACATTTTTCTAGGTATTTTGTACATTCGTCACATATAGCAAGCATGAAACTTTTCTTTTCGAATATGCTTTAACAAGGTACCCAAATTGCCGATTTAAAATCACATCACTATAAATCCAGATGCAATACATAATTAAAAATATAAAATGAAATTAAATATAATTCTTCCAATTTTTTAATTATCTTTAATTTATTACCCCATTATTCCATTATTTTAAATATATATTTATTAAATGGAGATATTCGTGTGTCTAGTTAGAGATGGTAAATATCGCAAAATGCAGTGCTTGGGAAATAAATTTCAATCGTGCCTGTAGTTATTCCACGAAAATTATTTGCATTTCGTAGTTCTATCTGCTTCAAAATGGCTCTTTGATATGATATTCGCGCTGTTATGGATAAATATGTTAGGGGCACATACATAATGGTAATATCTGCGTAAAATTTGGAGATAATGCATAATGTTTATGCAAAACTAATTGAAGGCCACAAACTGTCGGTTAGCGAATTTCGTTATACTAAATGCATCAGAATATTGCAGGTAACATCAAGTTAAACAGTTTGGAGGATGGAATAGATGACATCGATGTTATCTGTCTCTCTGACTACAGTACGCTTCGTCCGACAATAATTTCCTTAAAACTTAACGTATAATATTTTAACATTTTCAATTTATATAATATCTGGTGTAAATTGTTCAATGTTTAAATTAAATATTTACAGACCGAGTTCAGTTTGTGACCGAATTTGTTATTCAATGTGTATGAACAAATATTACACCGTGCTGCGTCCCACTCTCTTTACTAATTCATTTTGCTAATTAACAAACGTTTTACACAGCAATGATTTGTTATCTACCATTATTGAATAAGTATTGCTTGTGCTACTTGCCTCTTTACTGATGTGCATTGTTAGACGATAACTTTTTAAAAAAATAACTTACATTTTTAAACATTTGGTGTAAACTAATATTTTAGAAACCGAATGTGTTGTGATCAAAGTCAGATAAAAACTGCATATGCTGCGCTACCTTTAATAATAAAGCGGCTGCTATATGCGGTAAATTACTATTGTACAGTTTTTAATTCGAGGTTATTTGTTCACGCAGCCGCATAAAATATATTCTTGTTTCATTAGTATAAATTAACCGATGACGATTTCCCTAAAATATAACCAAGTGTTTTTATTAAAAATATATATTATGTCCAAATATTTTTCAAATCAAGTACATTGCTAAACGTGGTCAGACAACCCCCCCCCCCCCTTGTGACTCTTTTTTTGGCGTACATTGTCATGATAACATATATGATAATCTAACCATATTTCAACTTTTAATTATGCTAGATCTTAATTTTAAAGACTATACTTTTTAGTCTGAGCTAACTAAATTTGTGTATACTGATTGCAGGCTAACGTATTGCGATGCGCTGGCGAGCTTATACCTATTTCATTAATGTTACTTTATCTATTTATTTAATTTAACTCCTAAAGCATGCATTATATTTGCCTAATTTATCCTATTTATGAGCTTACCTAACACTATAATGCATTTAAGAGTTAAGATTTTTCAGAACAGAAGTAAACATATTAAGAATAGTTTCCAGATGCACAGGCTGAAAGTAAAATTACTCTATTCATATATTGCTAGTTATCAGATTGATAGGACATACTACATTGTTTACATATAATTAATAGAAAGTCCTGGTCGAACTGTACTGTAAAAAGTAGACAACTGGTTGCCATTTAGATTACAAAATCCAATTTTCCTTTGAGATAAGAATGTCCACTAATGGCGTCTCTGGCGTCCTTTGTACTTAACAGACGTCAGAACATACCAAGAAACATGTCAGCACATACCAAGAAAACTATCCTAGATAGATTCATTCCGTTTGATTTATTGGAATTATTTTGATAATCTACTGTTGGTGCATATTTTATAGGAAATTTACTTTGATCGGGAAGTGTAGTTCAAACTCGTTATTTTAATTTATCACCGCGAACAAGTATGCTTACACAAGGCAACTCATTTATACAGGGATTTAAATACTGCTCATGTGAATCTGAAATATAAATAATGAAACGTCCGGCGATAAGTGAACCTTGAAGTTTGTTAAGGTTACCTTATATCTAGAATATATGTGGTTTTGACACTCAGACATCTCTTGCTAGGAGGATTATTGGCTCTGAAACTTCTATATATCCGAAAAGAAAATACTCAAAAAATTTTAAATGTTCATGTATAGTAAAACTTTACAAGTCCAGTGTAAACCTGGTGAACAAACTATCTTTCCGCAGTCATATAATCTGATGCTACTAGGCTTCTACTTGGAATTATGAAAATAGGTATACAATGCAGCTCCTGCCATAGGTGAACCAGTTTGTGTCTTATAAATCTCAAACTTAGGTAGAGTAACAACTATTAATGTTATTTTTATTAATTTCATAAAGCTATTAAAATTTGAAAGCTATTAAATAGTTTCGCTCAGAAACGAAAGTTCAATATTTGATTTGCGAACAATGGCATCATTGTAAGCTCTCACCCCAAACAAAGCTGTACATATTTTAATATTTGGTATATTTGCTATTATTTCTAATATTTGCATCTCTTTGTTGAACAATGATTATATATATATATATATATATATATATATATATATATATATATGTGTGTGTGTGTGTAAGTAACTACATATTTTATATTAAGATAAGAATTCACTAACATTCACGACAATATTTCCACCCTACATAATACCAATTCAATGTAGAAAATTTATAGTCTGCACAGAACACTAAAATGTATGACTACAATACGATTTGCATTTTATATATTCAGACTGATTGCTCATGATACTTAATTCTTGCAATATTTTATGATTCTTCAGCTTTTCTAATTTCTACTAACGTGTCGCAATGATCTTACAAAAAAAAAAACTTTTAAACTCCTATAAGTAGAAGCTTTATTTTCGTTTAAAAAATAAATTAACTCAAAGTTTTCCATTTCACAGTAAATTTAACATAATGAACGCATAGAAAAACGTCTCTTATGCTAGATAGAATTGAATTAGAGGATTAAATTTATGTGGCATTTCAAATTATTATGCTTTTACTTTAGTTCTTGATGATCAGAATAATTTAAATACTTAAAATGTAATGTAACGCTCCAAAAATCTTAGACGTAATTTCGAGCGAGAAAACTTTAGACTTCCATATTAAATGTCTATCTAAATACGAAGAAAAATTTAATGCATTTAATGTTTAGGACAGATAAAAATAAAAATGTTTTACATACAGGAAGTAAGCATATACTTGGTGCAGAAATTTAACAATATTTATATGTTTTAAAAATACTTTTAAAATAACTATTAAAATTTTGAGAAAGAAACAAAATTAACATGGGGATCGATAGGTACCACTTATAAATAAATAAAAAGTAATTTATGTAATTAAATTAGAGAGGACAACACTGTCGATCATTTGATAAGTAGCGCTCAATACTAATATGGAAGGTACTGTGAGGATTGCAATTTTAATGTTATCTGTAACATTAAATTTTGTTTGAAGTAGGCCATACTGTTGTGTTGAAGGCCCAGACCACACGACCAACCCAGGGGTTTATGGTAACAAATTGTGTGGCCGGTCATACTGTTGTGTGAAATTTGAGGTTCAACCAACTTCTTATTTGAAGTATAGCCCATAGATCCGCCATGCAATCTCATCTTTCGCAACAGTTGGCTAGGTTTTATATTGCCTAAGTCAATTCATGTAATAAATCTTTTAAGTATACGTTTATTCTCTCCATTTTTGAAAACAATTAGGAGTATTTCTTTTGCCGCTGAATATTTACTTACATTAGGACCCCTAATAATATGTCAAATATGTTCTATAACGTTTGGTTCTAACTAGTCAATGAGACATCTGAATTAATTTCTTCTATAAGTATTTCGCATAACGTGAATTGGGCTTCCACTCAGTAGAATCATATTATTGGTTTTTTCACCTAAAAAGGCGGAATTTTAATGCTAAATTTGCCACTTCCGAATTTTCAAATGTTAACACTTTGAAGATGTTTGTGACAGCAGTATGTAGCTAGCAAGGTTAGGATTTCATAAATAGAAGCACATTTAAATTAAATATTTCTGTATTTACATTTAATGTTAATATTTTAATCTACCTTTCTGCATGTTCTTTACAAAAATGAAACTCCGTATACTCCGTATACACGCTGTATTTAGTGCATATTAAATGAGCTTAACCGTTGTGCGTGTGCTCAGGCAACGGTCAATTACGTCTTTTGAAAAATTGAATGAATGATTTTAATTAATCCTTGCAATACACCCTAAGCACCGACAGGTATATTTTCTATTATGCTCTATAATTTACTAAAATTTAATGTTATATTTTAGCAAATTATATAACACATTTTAAAATGTATAACGGTATGATATATCTTAAGAGATATATTTGTTTATGATCGTTGAAAACAAATAAACTTTTATCAATAAGCCTTGAGAAATTCTTACAATTTTTTCAGAAGTTTATTTTTATATGAAGATATTTTTATATGACCATATGACTGTAGACTTATTTACGTGACACAAAGGTGAATCCTTTTAAAATGGGAGACTCTGATGTCAATATTCATTTAGAAATGCCGTGTATATAATTTAAGTGCACATTTTCCCACTTTTTTTACACGATTTATGTCATCTTTATTAAGGGAGGGAAAGGGGCTCTGTTTTATATTCATTACGAATTCACTGACCGTACACATTTGATTTCAGGATATTTTTATGTCCTGTTTCGATATTTTTCTATTATCGCACACATTAAATTATTATGTCAGACTAATTATGTCTCTGTTTTATGAAACTGTTAGAGCATTATAGGACTGCACAGATGTGCGCGATATGATACACACTAAATTACATATGATACTGCTTCTTCAACATAGATCGTCCGACCTACCTGAAGGTGTAAGGTATATGTTTGGTCTGCCGGGAAGTGCCAAACAATTTCGACCTGAACCCAGTTTTTGCGGCATCCACATGGACAAGACTCTCGTTCCTCTACCACCAACCTCTCGGAAGGACTTATGGACCAAAATATGTAAAGTGCCCGTATTCCGCGTAACATAATGGGCAGAGGCGGGAATCAAACTCGGGTCGTCCAAGTGCAAGTCCCGTGCGCTAACCATTGGGCTTTAACACACCCCTCCCACACACACACACACACATTATACTTAAAAAGTTGATAAGGGTAAAACATAAATAAACACTTGAATATTACAAAACATAAGATTCATCTTGTAGGGGGAACTTTAATTATACATGTTAAGGCTGCCATCCCAGTAGCCCAGTGAGTATTCAACTCTTCAGATTTATTTTCTCTCTCTCTTTTTTTTATTCTTTTGCACATTTGCAAGTAAATATTGTAGAAATATGGCTCGTCGGTTCAAATGATCACAATTATAGCATGTTACCCTTCATTTTAAAGGGCCAGAAAAGAATTTCAATTGATACTAATGTTATAGAATATTACTAATGTTATAGCAATACTAATATTATAGCAATACTAATGTTATAGCAATACTAATAGTTAGCAATACTAATGTTATGAATTTCAATTGATACTAATGTTATAGCATATTACTAATGTTATAGCAATACTAATATTATAGCAATACTAATATTATAGCAATACTAATGTTATAGCAATACTAATAGTTAGCAATACTAATGTTACAGCAATTATAGCATATTATCCTTCATTTTAAAGGGCCAGAAAAGAATTTCAATTGATACTAATGTTGACAATGTACCAGAGGCTTGCTCTCCAGTGAGGTGCTAATGACGCCTAGAACACTATTGATATATCAAGGCTAATTTTCACTACAGTAATTGAAGCTATTAAGTAAATAACACTTTCCATGTATAGCTATTCCACATTTTATCATATACTGCATGTTAAGAGAATATAAAGTTTCGAATACATTTGGAAGTGTACACTGGAATTTCAAATCATTCTACATAGTTCAAGAAGTTTTGACAGCAAAGCAGTATATAATGTTTTATGAGAATCTATTGATATTTGTAGCATATTATCCTTCATTTTAAAGGGCCAGAAAAGAATTTCAATTGATACTAATGTTGACAATGTACCAGAGGCTTGCTCTCCAGTGAGGTGCTAATGACGCCTAGAACACTATTGATATATCAAGGCTAATTTTCACTACAGTAATTGAAGCTATTAAGTAAATAACACTTTCCATGTATAGCTATTCCACATTTTATCATATACTGCATGTTAAGAGAATATAAAGTTTCGAATACATTTGGAAGTGTACACTGGAATTTCAAATCATTCTACATAGTTCAAGAAGTTTTGACAGCAAAGCAGTATATAATGTTTTATGAGAATCTATTGATATTTGTGGCATCTATCGAGTAGACAACAAAATCCGACCACTGAGAGACAGGCATACGGTCGGACACCAGTCTGAAAGTAGTCAAAACGTGTTTAGGAGGTCCTAAACATATATTGGCATCAAAATCTTGAAATCAAAAATTTTCACGAAAACAATACTTTATACTACGTATTAGTCAGCGACAAAAGGGCATTTGTCAAAGCTGGCCTTGCTATTAAAGGTTGGTTGGGTTTGATAATTTTTGCAAGAAATCACTATGTCAATACAATACATCCTCTATACTATACCGGGTGATTCAAAAGTTCGGAGCAAAAGTAAAACACTAAAAAAATATCTATGGGTCGGAGAGACATGCTGCTTGCAGATTAATATTCCTGGTGGGAGATTTTGTGTGGCATGAAAAAAAAAATAGTTCAAACTCTCGACACTCGGGGGGCTGCGGCAGTTTAAGCCATGGCGAAGACTTGTGCATGGAGGTGATTGCACACATGACGGGCC
Organism: Amaurobius ferox; assembly: GCA_951213105.1. Lineage (NCBI taxonomy): Eukaryota > Metazoa > Arthropoda > Arachnida > Araneae > Amaurobiidae > Amaurobius > Amaurobius ferox. Next base: position 45,923,935 of record OX578134.1, on the reverse strand, counting down.
TGCGAGTTCCCCAGATCTCACAACCTGTGATTTCTCGTTGTGGGGGATACCTAAAATCACGGGTGTGAGGTCTGGGGATCTCACAGGCCAGTCATGTGTGCAATCACCTCCATAAGTCATCCCCATGGCTTTATCTGCCGCCCCCCCCCGAATGTCGAGAGTTTGAACTAATTTTTTTTCAAGCCACACAAAATATCCCACAACGGTGAATATTAATCTGCAAACCGCATGTCTCTCGGACCAATATATATATTTTTATAGCATTTTACTTTTGCTCCCAACTTTTGAATCACCCGGTATTCTATAGTATGAGAAAATAAATATGCAGATTTAAAACTTCCCATAAAATATTACAATATATAGGCCATATTGGGTAGTAATGTAGGAACATTACTAGCATATAATGTAATTACTAGCCGATGAGGAGCATTTTTATTTGATTCGAAGATGGGAAAATTTCATAATTTGAATCGTACAATAAAGTCACAAACAATACTAGCCATTTCACCTACGGATCACGCGTTCTCAATGAGAAGTCACTAAATGAGACACCTATCCACTTAATGAATGCTTCTAATTCCAGCATAAAAATAAAATGGCTTACATTTAATAAACGCGACGTTTGAAAAATATTTTTAAAATCCTTTTACATCATTACCTCTAATTCCAATTTACAAAAGTTTCAATTGTTTCTTTGACCCAGAGGTTAAGATAGATCGAATGAGGTTAAATATATAATTCTGGCTTAAGTGTTTAAAAAGGTCAGTTTGAAAAGTGTTTCCGATTTTTTTTTATTATTCTTTCGTACCGTCACCTTCAATCCATTTTTTCAAAATATTATATTTTTGCCAACCGGGAGTCTGAGACGAATCAAATAAGACCAAAACGAAGATTCTTGCTAGAGAGAAACTGCTAGATAGGGAATTAAAGCTGTTGAGTTTTTTTATTATTCCGCTGCACAGTCATCCCTAATTCCCATTTTTTTATTTTAGATTTTCCCCGTACCCTGGTAGCTGAGACGGATCGAATGTCTCCGAAATCAGTATTCCAGTTATGAAGAATGTTTCTGATAATTTTGAAACGCAATCCCATCCCACCTATCTCACTCACTCAGACAGATAGTCAGCTCAGTTCATATTATATTGATGATTATAGGCTAAATTATTTAGATAAATGTAAGAATAAATAACTTCATTGTCTTTGAAATTGTATTATAAACAATGGGAGGTATTTACTTTATTTAAGTTTTGAACGAATAATTTTGTACGTCAGCAGTATAAACTTAGAATAATTTGTTCGAGTTTTCTTTCGCTAGGTATAAAATATTAATAAAATAATCACTAATAATCACTTAAAATATTAATAATCACTTAAAATATTAATAAAATAATTACACTTTTCATAACTTTTCAGTTACGAATTCTGGGCAACAAATTGTATAACAATTATAACCACCTAGTTATAAAAATAAATATCGTGGTGCAAAAGATTTCGATAATCATAGTCTGTGTAAGAAGGACTAAATAAATAATGCAATGATTATTTATATTTTCCTGGATAAAATAATTCTTCAAAATGTTAAGAAAATTATTATTAATGGTGTTTAGTTGCCACACCTATTCTCTGTTGAAGATCCATAATAATCAATAAGAAAGGTTTAATGATGATGCAGGTTTAATAGCGTGTAGAATATTCAGCGTCATAAAACCCGCCTAAAGGTAGCGGTGAGTATAATGCTCGTATTATTAGAGTTGACCTCAATTATGGAAATACATCTTTGATCCAGTGTCTGTAAGTACAAAGTGTTGACAGAAGGTTTATTTAGAAGGTAATATTCCTAACCCCATAGTTTTCCCCCACGAAGCTAGAGAAAGGTATACTGATAATGATTGTGACATTTACCACTTTTCGTGATATATATATATATATATGTTTTTTTTTTCAGTAGATTAAGAAACATTTTACTTTAATCGGTGTAACCTAAGAAAACTATGATTATGGTGATCATGATTTAATCACAAGTCACATTTTTGCATTAAATACATTGACGAGATCATATGTACTAGAAATAATCCCTGTGGGGTCTGGGGATGTATTGTTGAAATTTCACAATCTCAAAAAAAAAAAAAAAAAACACTGAAAAGCTTCGGACCTAATTTGGGTGTTAAATTTGATATATTATGGAGATAGGACCGCAATAAAGAATTTCTAAAAAATGTAGAAACAGTGAATGAAAAATAATTTCTAAAAAAATTACAGATGTAGATAAAATGCATTCGATTTAACATATTTGACACTAATGTTTCCCTTTTATGAACTGTGGTGCACAAAACTGTAAATGCAAAGCATATAATTAAATTAAACTTTTTACGATATAACATGGCAGTAATATCGTAAATCGCGAAACTCATATAAACGCATTGCGTTGTGTGACGCTTAAACCCACTTTATTAATCTCCAGTGCGAGTTCCTGGAATAGAATACATTAACATACTACCACTATTAATAGCACCAATTTAATTTTAAAATAAAATCATTTTTAAGAACATTTGATTAATTATTAAATTTATTACAACAATTATCATATTACTATTTGCGGAGGAGATTGCTGATGTGAGATCAGCTATGTTAAAATGCCTAAACTGCATATATGACCTTCTATAATTATTGATAGGAACACATACCTCCAATTTTGTCTTTGTGCATTGGCACAGCCAACTTTAGTTATGTTTCATCAGTGTGCACCGTACTATACAAACTCACTGTGTGGTACGCCGCCTCGTACGAAAGACGATCACTGAACACGAATCAAATTGACCTCATCGGCACTGCATCGCCAGTCGTACAAACTCGAAGTCTCGTACTCTGACCACACTGCGACTCTTGTCGAACTCTCTTACTGCTCTCCCTTATTGTTCTCGACACGTCTAGAACTTTCCATATGTTGCAACCTCATTTCGCCTGAGGTCTGACACGCCTCTTTAGTTCTGATTGGCAAAACCTTAGGGCAATGCAACCAGACATCATGAATAATTAGTTAACATCCCAATCTCGTATCTTCACTTTATCCCCCTATTTTAATGGCTTAACTGACGACTCGGATCAGGGTGCCATAAAACTGGCGCCCTTATGTCTGATGCATTGTTTGTTGTCTGATGCATTCCTTATGTCTGATGCATTCAACATAAAACTGTCTACGCTAAATCTTACAATATACCAATTTTAAGAAGCAATATACAGATTTTTAGAATGCTTAACTAAGACAAATAGTTAAGAAAGGATATGTCAAGAAAGAGAGCAAAATTCATTGGACTTCACATAGCTGGAATTTCCTCAATATTTGGCAACTGCAGTCCCTAACAATCACTGCTGAATTCCTAAAAACTGTCCCTTGTACATTCTCAATTAAAAACGTTGATGATAAATTTATCAAAAATTTCAAATGATAGACAGTAAATATTATAATACCAAAATTGGAGTATTGGCAGGAATTCATAGCTCTTGTCTTCAAAGGGGAATGTGCAAGTGTTAGAGACCAACAGTGTATGTATATCTAGTATTCTGGAATGTCACATTCCACAATAATAGATTTATTGTTAGAAACAAATGTTCCAGTTAGTGGAGTCAATACGGATTAATTTATATTATTTTTTTGGAATTTGAGTACAACCATTCATCAATTTTTCATGAAAGTCATCTTAGTTCGAACACCTGTATGCTCATAGATCACAGAAGAACGCTCTATTTTATTTCACTAACCACATGGTAGCGCTGCTTGCGATACAAATATTTGTGTCGAGACAGTAATGTGGTTATGACTTTGCGATCCACACGGTAGACTCGGGTTCGACACCCGCCGCCCGAAACTATCCACGAGTTTACGCAGAATATGAGCACATCAAATCTATAGGTCCGAAAGTCTACCCAAGAAGTGATGTGTTAGGAACAGGATAGTGCGGTTACTGTGGATTTCCATCCGCTCCGTTCCGTTTCTAAATTAGGTGCCGTTGTTCAAACCATCCAAGCAGCTACCTGACAACTTCGGGTAGGTCGCACGGTTTAAATAGAGTGAAATAAGATTGTAGTGGACATTGTTCACCGATTTCTGAGTCAAAACTACGCTAAAATCGAGGGTATTAATACTCAATTTTTAACATTTTATAAATTTTGCTTAGATCACGAGTTTCTTTTAACAGTGCAAAACTTAGCATCAACAAGGAATGGGGAGGAAACAGAGTGAATCCAATTTATTAATATCGTATGCATCATTAATCTAGGTCTTATGAAATTCGACTTATACATTTCAATCATGCGTAGCGGGGTGGGACAGTCCAGTGGTAAGCGCGCGGGGATTGCACTCGAACGATTCCCGTCGCTTGCGAAACAGTTTCTGTGTTCATCAGGAGTACGGGCACGTTAAATATGTGGATCCGTAAGTCCTTCCGAGTGGGTGGTGGTAGGGGAATGAAAGAAGTGTCTCTGTGAATGCCACCCCGACTGGGTTCTGGTTTAAATTGGGTGGCACTTCACGGCCGTCCAATTGATACCTTACACTTTCGGGTAGGTCCGACGGTCTGGGTCGAAGAAGCATAATCATGTATAGCAATAAATACAATACCGCATTCCAATTATTTATAAAAATGCATTTTCAGTTATTGTGCCCGTTTACATATTTATGAATACGTTCTAGATCAATGGTTTCTTCCAAACATTCAATGATTTGAATAATTAATTTAAACAAAAAAATACACCATCTCGTCTTTATACAAAAGCTTTTAACTTATTAGAAAACAGCGTGACATCATTAATGACTCTTCAATTTTAGAAAAATAGTTTCATGCCTCGGTGTTTGTTCACTATGATGAATAAAAAAATATTTAATAGGCATATGCCTCAGACGGTAATATGTGTTATTAATTTGCATAGGACGTTGGTTACCAGCTGTTTCACAAAAGAGTTAATTTACTTTACAGTCATAAATCAAGATGTTAATAAAATATATGTTAAGGAAATGAAAATAAATTTAAATTTCCACGAACGTACTCAAAACGATAATGAATTAAAATATTTAAAGCGTAAAATAGCTAGATTATGTTTACTAATGCGGAATTTAATATTTTCTATAATTAAATTGCACAACATTTTAAGGGGGATATTTGTATCTTTTTCAACTTACGGGATAACGCGCCTTTAACTATATATTTGTATCTTTTTAAACTTACGTGATAACGCGCCTTTAACTATATCTCTAATTTAATTTGGATCTGATCTAAGCAATAAAAAATATATATTTACTTTTCTGTCTATTTCTCTGCTTTCTCTGTTCGCGAAAAATCAAGGCTTCGTACTGCCATTGAATTTGGTACAAAGGTGCTTCAGAGCCCGTAAAAATACACCTCGGTGATTTTTTTTCAAAATTCGAATTAGTTTGAGTTATTTTTTGCAGTATTTTTAGCAGTATTTTAAGCGATTTTTATGATTTTCATACACATTCATTTCTTAGCAACAGAAAATATTATCATAGCATTTTCATCTGGACACCATTGCAAAGATCGAAGAACTTCCCATCGATATGGGAATCGAATCCCCAGGGCAATTCTTCCATATTTATTTTATTTTAAATACATCGATATATTCATTTTTGGGGTTATATCATATTTACTTCGTCGTATCCAAGAAAGTAACATTAGCACAATTATGGAGTTTAGCAAACATTTTTGTGTATATCTTCGCATTCTAAAAAAAATGTTTTGTAAATGAATATGCAATTTATTTTTTGGTGATTAAGAGAAAACATAAGAGCAACAAACGTATTTCCCGCTTCTCCCGGTCGTTCTGGCATGCCTTGGGAAATTATAGTCATAACGTATCACCCGCGTTGGGTTGCTTTAGGTTATTTCATAATTTTAGGAATTTCGGTTTTAATCGAAATGGGTTCAGGGGTCTTATTTACATAGTTATTCTCTTTTTAATCTCTTATTTACATAGTTATTCTCTTTTTTCTTAATTTAATTATCCAGTTTCCATTTATTTGGGTTTTTGATATTCTTCTGCTCCAAATGCATTCTGTTCCATAGGTTTTGTGATAAAAATGGCGAAAGTTCGTTTTTTTAGGTTTTAGCAATTCAAAATAATTTGAATTAGCTAATTTGTGGTTCCATTAATTTACATTTTAATTCCCTTTAATTTGGTTCTAAATTTGTTGTTCTCGGTTGAGAATCCGATCATTTATCGCAATTTTTTAGTTTTATTCTATTTTCAGCTTTTTAATTTTTTCAGAACCATCCATTATAAAATTATTGCCGAATTTGTATATTCCAAATCGTTTCCCTTCATTTCTTTTTTATTTTCGTATGCTTTAAAATTTCTGTCCTCTTCTTTAAAATTTTGAGTTTTTGATTGGTTGACAGTAATATTGAAATCGTTCGTCAATAATTATTTTATCATTCATCGATAGTTTTGTTTACGATGGATGGCAGCGATTTCTCTCAGTATATAACTAGATTCGCGCTCTTTTTCACTATTTTTGCTCCTTCCCCTCTCGCTCTTTTTTATTAGAACTCAAGATGTGATCATTTAAGTTGTTTTGCGCTATTGCGCTCGTATGCTTTCCATCGCATTGGAACGAAATATCCTTGACTCAGCTATTTTAATAAAAGTGTGAATAACTACACTAAACTTTCAACCATGTTTGGAATGATGTGATTTCCTTGCATCGCGAAGGTCTTCATTATTGAATTTGATAAACAACGTGACTGGACAATGTTTTGTCTTCGAATGTTCTTAACTGGCGGTCTGTGAAGAAAGGCGCTGTTTAGTCTACAAATTGTTCACCTACCCCGTAAATTTGAGAAGCGCGATGACGCCAATTAAGCTATTGTTTCTCGTGATTAATGTGCGTTCTTTGAATGACTTATTGAGTTGGCATTTCCATTTTTGATTAATGGGCTATATTCCCGGCGTTCTGTACAGAAGAGTGAAGAATTGTCCACTGTTTCCGATGAAGAAACCATTGACCGATGTTGGTGCTGATCAAATGTTGTTATTGTGAAGCGCGCTGACGTGTGAGCGGTCTAGCTTGATGGACTGGAGTGGATGGTTTTCTTCTATCCTAGCGATTGGACTTTTGCTTTTCCATCTTTGGTTTCATTTGCTGGGATCTGATGCATCCAGTGTGTTCCATAACGTCTCTCTAGATCCGGCTGATATCTTTAAATTCTAATTCTAATTGGCTATCAGTTTTAAATTATTTTTAAAGTTAAATTAAATTGGTATGACTAAGACCCCTTTGACTTATAAATTTTAAATCTCCAGTTCCTGGATTATTTTTATGTAGTTTTTCTTTGGTTTTTAACTTTTAGGTGGGATGTTTATTATATTCAAAATTTCCTTTTTGGCTAACTGATGTTCTTTTTCATTTTAAATTCAAGCTTGCTAAATAATTGTATAGTTTTTAATATAATTTAAGCATTAAAATATGTTTCCTTTTAGTATTCTAACATTTTTTGAACCACTATACGACCGATCAATTTAATAATTCAATTTATTTATTAAATTTATTTATGATGCTTAATTTGATTTGTTTTGTTAATAAAATGTTTAAAAATGTTGTTAAATGTTTTAAAAATCTTTAAAAGTGAAGTTAAAATTTTAATAAACGTTAGATTTTGGAAAACTTAAACTCTGTGTTCTCTCTCTCTCTCTCTCTCTCTCTCTCTTTTCTTTTAATGCCTTTTATTTTAGGAAAGTGCAATTTTAATATGTTGCAGGTTAGCATATTGCTATGCATTTAGAGTGGTCAGTTGGCACCCGTTTCAGTTTATTTCAAATACTTTTCAGGTTTTTAGGAAACGTTGCAAAATTTTAGGTACTTTACAAATTATGCAGTTTTAGAATGTTTTAGGTATTTAGAATAGTTTTCAGAATATATATTTTATGTTTTTCATTTCTCTAATGGAAACCAGCATAAATCAACATTTCTATTATTTCCTTTTCCCCTGTTTCCTCATTTGCAGAGATCGGATAAAACCAGGTTGGTTTGAAAGGTTGGTTAGTTTGAAAGGTTGGTTGGTTTAAAAATAAGATAAATGATCTGGTGATGGTTTAGGATATCTACTGTTTAAAGAAATAATTTGGAAATTGAGTGCTGTTATCTGTAAATATATTTTTAAATAGCTATCGCTTATTTAAGAACCGGGCAACGCAGAGTAATTATTCGAGATTTCGACGGTTCCATCCATTTTGAGACTTCTAGAACACGAGAAATATATATTTTTAGCTTGACGTTTGTATATATGGCTTTGTATGCGTTGTCTCTCTGTGCAATGCATGTATTCCCACTAACACAAAAACTGATTGACCATATTTTATAAAATTTGATAAGCGAGTCGCTATGGGTAGCCCTGTTGCTGATTTGATTTGGTTCGATTCGGGATATTATGTATCCTCTCTAGCTAAAATATGATTGATTCAGTTTCTCAATATTTAAAAGTCATTTGTCGTTTTCCCTGGTGATGATTAAATTTTGATATGCTTCGAGAAAAAATAACTTGCTTCTTTGCAAAATGGACCGCAAAAATTGCAAAATATAAAATAAAAGACTACGCATACTCAAATGTATCCATTACAGGCTTGTTTTATACGTAATTTTTGACAACAAAAATAACGATACTAGACTCATAACATTAGGAATAACAGTTTTCGAGATATTTTAGTTTTCGTGTTTTTTGCAATGTCGCCTTTGAAAATATTTCTAGACCCAAATAAAAACGAAAATTGAAATAAATCGGCAAATTCGGTGAAATTTGAAATAATTGTCCGTGATGAATTTTAGTCTGTAGCGAAAGTCCTGTTCTGGTCATATCAGAAAATTCGATCACATCATTCGATCATCAGATCATTCGATGCCAGTCGATCGAAATTTAAAATCTTTAATACTGTAATCGATTTTAATGACATAATTTTCGTAATAAAAATATTTTTCGAAACCCTCGTATATTTATTTCTCAGTTGTGAGTAGAAAAAGAAAAATCCAATTGTTTAGAATTATTAGCTTTGCAGACATCCAATTAGGAAACATAAAATTTAATAAGGAGATACACTTTTCCAAGCAAATGTATTTTATGTAAATATATTTAATGAAGTGAAACATTTCTAGTCATTTTAACGTTTTAGTAATACTTTAAGTGGCAGTAATAGTTTAGAATAATAATTCCTTTATCGCAGTTATTAATGCTTGTACTGAATTCCTAGTCTTAATGTTATTTAGAAATATATGTGAAAAATAATAAACTCAACTTTATTAAAGGGTTTTAAATTAACTAATATATATATATATATATAAATATATATATATATATATATATATATATATATATATATATATATATATATATATATATATATATATATATATATATATATATATATATATATATATATATATATATATATGTATGTATATATATATATTGTCGAAGGAAACTGAACATATGGAGCAAAGTAGTTGAATTAATTAAATTTATTATTTCGTTCAACTCAAAAAAGTCATCAGAAATTTAATGAAATCCCACGGTAATTTTTGAATAAAAGTCCTTAAAAAATAACTAGTAAAACTTAATAGTTAGTTACGTTATTTGTATAAGCTACGAATTTCAATGAAGTTATACAATTCAATTCAATAATACATGGAATTTTTTAAACGTGATCACTAATCCCCTAATGAAAAATTGAGCGCAATTCTTACAGAACTTGACATTGCGAAATAATACAAAGTAATGAAATATTAAATAAATTACATTATTTCTAATTCTAATGTTATATTTTCATAAGTTAATTTAGTACTTCGAATAATTTTTCAATGTTGTTCTCTAGAAAAACAGCATATGTTCATGTACAATTATTTGAACGCCTAAAAAATTGTAAAGTGAGTCATATGTAGCCATGAAAGAAGCGAGGTCATTGCTTTAAGTTGAGATAGTCATCTGCTATCCTCATCATATTTTCTAATTCAACAGCAAACTATTAAAATGTAATAATACATATCAGATTAATAACGTGAACTTGAACGTGGCTATGGATAGGAGTGGCTATTTACCTTTTTACTATGTGCAATAATGTTAGATTAATATGATTAAGAGCATATACAACCTAAGTCTGATTAAGGCAATTGAAATTATAAAGGCATTATTTAAAAATTTATCAATTTAACTGCATTATTCACTCTTTATAACTAGGTAAACACATGGAATTAAATGGAACATATGATTCCTTAAGTGCAGGCTAAGAGTTAAGTAAGGTTATTAAACATTATGCTTTTGGAAGTAACTGTTAATGACGGCCATAACACGTAATTACTCTAGCATTTGATAATGGCCTCTCTGTCACGTTGAGGATTTCAATAATTATATCTGTATGAGGAATGAGCACTGAACTTGTCACGTTTATTCATGACCATTAAGTTTGTCATTTCGTGAAACTTTAATGACGTTTTGAGTCAACAAAGCAAAATGTAATTAAACATAAACTTTATTTTAAAATGTGATCTCTCGAAGGCTCAAAATGTCATGATAGAACATTAATGAGGCATATATAAGTGCATTTAGAAAAAGATGAATATGACTGAAGTCACATTGAAGCGACTTCTGACTAGATTTTCAAATTCTTGATTAGATTTTATCATTATTAGGGGCTTTTAGTAAACAAAAATGATAAATCTTCATAAAATGTCTGAGTTTGCAAATGCTCAAAATGTCTAATTATGAGATGTACCATATTTTTTTCTGCTACGATTAGAACCATAACCTCCATCCAAGAGTTGGCAACACTGCAACCAGGGTTCTATAATGTAAGGTTGGGCAGTCCACCCGATAACGAACTGAAAAGTTATCGGTTTGATTTCATGAAGATATCATTTCGTCATTCGTGACGTCACGGACCAAGGATGACCATGGAAGGTGTTGCCAAAGGACAGTTTTCGCTTTATTACAGTTGAAAAATTGTTTGTTAATTTTGAAGTAGATATATCCAGACATAAAATATTTGCGCAGATATTTTAAATTGTGCTATGCGCACAGGATCCAGTGACATTGGGGGATATTTAGTGACGTCGTTGGGGGTAGAATGATATTTGCAATATGCAAGGCCTGCCTTTCTTGTGAGCCCGAGAAAAAATGCGCGCTTTTCTTATCCTCGTGATATCATGTGTCCAAAACTGAGAAAAAAATGATGTCAGTCATGAAAAATGATGTCAGATTCTCCCCTGCCTGACGGCTTCTGCTATAGAACATGCCGTTTCATGTAAGCTAGAATTATCGTTAATCTGCGAACCATGGCTTCGCGGTGCTGCTTATAAACATGAAACAATAATTTAGATAAGGGGGTGCTCGAGCCGGACATGACTTCATTTTTTATCTGGAACTGCCCATATGCCATGATGAACATAACAAGCGCCCACATTTTATTCTTGGGTTCTCAGCAGAGACCGAAATCATTAACTCCAACGGCTATTACAACCTCATTGACGTCACTGGAGAAGGTGTGGGCAGCACAATTTAAAAATTATGTGCAAAATATTTACCTCTGGATATTGCCACTTCAAAATTAACAAATAGTTTTTATTTTTAATACAGCGAAAACTGGCTGTGTTTTGGCAACCACTCTCAAATTTATCCCTGATCCGTGGCGTCGGCAATGAAGAAATACTACGCCTGCCAAACTTATAACTTTACTTAACTTATTTCTTTTAAACTTATAACTTTTAACTTTTAACTTATACGTTAAACTTACTTTATTAACTTTTAACGTTAAACTTATAACTTTTTTATTCGCTGCAGGGATGACTGCCCAACCAAAAGTTAAATGGTTTCAAAAGTTAAGGACGGATGGTAAAATCAACAAAAATGGAAAAGTAAAACTTTGATTAACTCAAAATTGTACATGAAAGTAGAAAATGTGTTTATGCATTAAAGAAAATAATACTTATGTTAAAAGATGAAAAAAATATTTACTTTTCGTTAGTTATATGATGACATCACATTGGGTCTTTAACAAAATGATGTGTAAAAGCAAACAGACCAAACAAAACTTACATTAATATGGTGTGTGACCACTTCGAACCTTCACATAAACTTCACAATGATTTTACATGATTTCAATGAGGTGATCAACCATCTCAGATGCGAGCAATGGTCATTCCTCCAACAGGGCAGTTTCCAACTTTCTGAGACAGGTTGGAAGAGGTAACCGTGCGGAGACAGCACGCCCGAGAGCACCCCCAAAGTTTTCAATGGGATTAAGGTCGGGAGAGTACGCCGGCTACTCCATAAGAGAAATGCCCTCACTTTTCAGGTATTCGTCAACGCTGTTAGCTCGAAGGGGGAAGGCATTATCGTCCATAAGGAGGAAATTAGGACCAACTGCTGCAGCGTAAAGTCTCGCAATGGTGTCTAGGACTTCATCCCGATATCACGCAGCCGTCACAGAACCGCCTTTAACGATGTGCAGCTGTGTGCGATATCCCATTGAAATTCCTACCCACACCATGGCGCTGCCACCTCTGAATGCGTGATGTTCGATGACATTCTTGGCCTTATTGCGTGTGCCTCGTTCTCTTCAGACCCATACACGCTTATCATCTGATTCCAGGGCAAATATGGACTCATACGTGAACAGGACGTTGCACCAATCTAAGACAATCCAATTGACATGTTGACGACACCACTTTAATCTTGCCCCTCTGACTTAAATGGTTAGTCGAACACAAAAACGTGGTACTCGGGCGTACAGTTCATTTACGTGGAGCCTTCGACGCACAGCACTTTCAGATATTGGCTTACCATGTACCGCTGCAACCATGGATGTAACAGTTTTGGAGTCCGCTCGTCAATTCCGTATGGCTACTATTGTAATATACCGATCATCAGAGAGGGGTGGTAACCCTTGGGCGATTGGGAATAGGTCTTCGTACAACTTCTTGGCTTGTTTGGAATTGTTTCCATAATTTAGAAATTACCGAATGATTAACTCCAAAGAAAATAGCGATATTTTTGATTGACTGTTCTGCTTCAATGCGTCAGACAGCACGCCAGCGCTCACTATCTGTAATTCGCCTTCTTTCTGCCGTAGAAAAGCGAATATCATCACAAATAATCCTACAAAAGTTATAAACACTTCGTATTAGCAGTTATATGCACCTCCTCACATCCTTCAGAATGCTGGCGTCTTCAACGATTGCCTAATTAGCATATATCAGGACAGTCAATCGGGATTCACTGTAACATACGAGATTTGCATACTGCCGTCTACATCTGCAGGGATTTTCAGCCATTCAAATTAAAATACGCTTCGAAAAATGAAAATTTGCACTGCGTGCTTAACTTTTGGGAGTCAGGGACTAAAGAGCATCAATTTAGCTGACCCAAGGTTCTTATACATAAGGTTGGGTCATACAACTCCGACCAATCACAAGATACCAGACGTGCAACGTCATGCAGTGTACATGACGTGCTACCATAGCTAAAAAAGCCGTTCCGAAATTCAATACTTTGGCTTTTTCGGGCAAGTTTTTTCACATTCTTTCGGAATGAAAATAATTTTTAATCTTTTAAACAAATAAAGTAAATTTTGCTGATTTGGAATTATCTTTCAATTCTAAAAGGAAACCATTATTTATAGATATGGAGGAAAAACAAAACGATGTTCCGTAATGCAATAAGATAGATTTTTCGGGGAATTTTTCCCTATCCTTTTGGAATAAAAGTTAGTCTCAGGTTCCTAAACATTAAAAACAAAATTAGAGTTAGAATTATCTTTCAATTCTAAAAGAAGGTTTTTATTTTCAGATATGAGGGAAACATAAAATCACTTTGATGAAATACATTTAATCAATTATATACCATTGAAATGAGAAATTGGGGGGGGGGGTACAATATCCATCTATAAGTCCATAATCCGACTGGAGGGGGGGGCTTAGGAGCTAAACGTGAGTTTCCATTACACAGATCAAGAAGTGCACTTGCTCCATCCTGTACATTCAATGTCACAAAGGAAGGTATCAAGCTAGTTGGAATTATACGGCTTGTCCTTCAGTTTGCTCCCTACCCCTACTGGTAAAAGTCTTATTGGTATTCATGGGACTAAATCCCCAAACTCAGTCCCCATAGTAAAAATATTAAATATCAATGTAGTTGTGATATTAAATTACATCCAGCATATCATCCAAATTTTGCATAAAAGTTGTCTTAGATACATTTTTTATATACTTATGTACTATACAATTGTATTTGTACTATATAATTGTACTTTTATGTACTATATAATTGTATATAGCACATAAATATAATATTTTATTTAAGCTGAATTTGCGGTTACGCTGATGACGATCAAATTATTTACATTATTTAATTTAAAAAATGATGAGTTGAACTTTTATTTCTTGTATGCTATCCACAGTTATAGGGTACAAACTAGTCACTATAATTCTGAACGCTTAGAATTCTGTAAACGATCGGCAAGAACAAAACAGAACCCTGTAGAGCCTCTGGGTCAAAGCAAATTTATTTACCAGAAATTTTCATGGCGGCAAAAAACATCATGGCGGTAAAGAGTTTGCTTGTTTGTCTTATTATTTGCACCTTTCTGACAAATGCTCCTCAAAAACATAATTCACTTAAAAGTACATTTTCTTTTTTCTGTAACTCGAATTAATTTGTGATAAAACAAACAATATAAGCACATTTTCCAGTAGTGCATTTACGAAGTCTGTAACATCTTGTCGGTGTACTAATTATCACAAAAACTATGTAAACAAATATTAAAATAATAGTGTGTTAAATTAGTACAAAATATTAAAATGCATTGCAATTTGAAAAAAAATCGATAAAACTTTCTTTTATTTATAAGATTTGTGCAGATTAATATTATATATAATTTTCATTAAAACATTAGTAAAAATTACATATGTAAAGAGTTTGCTTGTTTGTCTTATTATTTGCACCTTTCTGACAAATGCTCCTCAAAAACATAATTCACTTAAAAGTACATTTTCTTTTTTCTGTAACACGAATTAATTTGTGATAAAACAAACAATATAAGCACATTTTCCAGTAGTGCATTTACGAAGTCTGTAACATCTTGTCGGTGTACTAATTATCACAAAAACTATGTAAACAAATATTAAAATAATAGTGTGTTAAATTAGTACAAAATATTAAAATGCATTGCAATTTGAAAAAAAATCGATAAAACTTTCTTTTATTTATAAGATTTGTGCAGATTAATATTATATATAATTTTCATTAAAACATTATTTATGCATTTGAATATAGCAAATTAAATGTTTTGGATATTTTCTGAAATTGAGCATAAGAAGTGAGCTCAAATCGATTAGAATGGTATAGTGTATATATCTTTAAAGTTATGTTGCCATTTTCAAGATGCTCTAAAATACACTATTTACAACTTTTTTTCTTAACTTTTTCGTTAACTAAAATTAGCTTTTTAATTAAAGAACTATGTTTTTAAACTTTATCCAAAAATTCCATGTATAAATTTCCGTTAGTATCGCATTGTAAATTTGTGTCATATACTATAATATGACTTTTCGTGTTTTATTTATTACATCCTTATATTTTCATTCATTTGACTCTTCTGATTTTCTGATATATTGCTGTTGCAGTTATGATATATATAAATATTATGATCTTTTTATAATAAAGACGCAAGACGATCTTTTAACTTTTTCGTGAACTAAAATTAGCTTTTTTATTAAAGAACTCTTTTTTTGTAAACTTTATCCAAAAATTCCATGTATAAATTTCCGTTAGTATCGCATTGTAAATTTGTTTCATATACTATAATATGACTTTTCGTGTTTTATTTATTACATCCTTATATTTTCATTCATTTGACTCTCCTGATTTTCTGATATGTTGCTATTGCAGTTATGATACATATAAATATTATGATCTTTTTATAATAAAGACCCAAGACGATCTTTTAGATAATAAAAATGACAATATTCAGTTTTTGCATGAAATCTTTTTAAATCTAAAGATTATCAGCAGTTGTATAACAGATGCGAATTTATAAGTAAATTTGCCCTAATGATGATGATGATCTAATTTAATTATCCAACAGAAATATACTTTGAAATGGTGTTCATGAATTAATCTTGAAACTAATTTTGCCTAGTTAAAAAACAGCTTAGCCAGCAAAGTAAGCCTATACAATGTCTAAAAATTAACGTCTTTGTCTTTATATTCATCATTCATCCCGAGTACGATGATGAAGAATGAAGAGTACGTGTCAATGTGTTGGTAAGGCTTCAAAATACATTTTTAAAACGTTATCAGTTCAGCCCCTACCAGGTTAATCCTTATGTGTTCACATTGAATGCAAGGAATCAACCAACATACAAGCAACGCTCATTAAAAACATATGAGAGTCACGAAGCTTAATATGTAAAAATCAATCTGAATCGCTTTGTGAATTTCTAGAAAATATTAAATTGCTAGTAGAAACTTTATCTCTCATAAATATCCTAAATGGCGTCTTATTACTAATACTGTCATGTCCTCCCCAAAGAGGCTAATGGTCTTCTTTTTTTTAGATACTCAAAATTTTCATTTCAATCGTTTTGCAGGTTTCAAATAGTTTTACCATAAATGGATTTAGTTTTGATCTTTAGATATCTATTCAAAAGGCTGTGAATACATAAGTTGAAATACACATCTAACACATTAATGGAAATTAGAAGATATTTCCAAACGTGATGGAAAATTGATAATTTTCTCCTTATGTATTTAAATTAAAATAACATTTTATCTTCTAAATGCTCAAGATTATTTCACTTTCCCTGCAATATATGGTAATGTATAGGGAAAGTATTGGAATCATGCCGAAAATCGCAACTCGAGTTTTCGACGGCTACACGTTTCGAAACCTCTAGAATACGAGAAAACTATTTTTAGCGTGACGTCTGTGTGTGTGTCTGTCTCTATGTCTGTGTGTCTGTCTGTGTGTCTGTCTATGTGTCTGTCCGTGCAATGGATGTATCCACTCTAACTCAAAAACTAATGGATCGAAGTTCATAAAATTTGGTAGGTAAGTCACTTGAGTATGGTCCTGATGCTGATTATTTTTTGGTACGATTCGTAAAAACAGAACCCGCCTTTTTTGCGAAATGGCCCTTAAAAATTTCAGATATCCACTCTAGTTAAAATACTAATTGACCAAATCTCACAAAATGTTGTAGATAAGTTACTTGTGGGATACTCTGGTGCTGATTAGATTTTGGTATTATTCGGAAAAGAAGTCTGCCTCTTTTTACGAAATTGCCCTCAAAAATCGCCAAAAGCTAAAAAAAATCTACGTATGTTCAAATATATCAATTAATTGCTTGTTTTATACGTAATTTTTGATGAGGAAGGGAATAAAAACAAATCCAGTACTCTAGGACTTACCGTTCTCGAGATATTTGAGATTTTCGCATTTAATTATGCCGATTTTGAAAAAATGTCCAATTAACAAATAAAAACAGAAATTGAATTAAAAATGCAAATTTAGTATTATTTTGTGCAATTAAACTCAATTTAATGAATTATTAAAGAAATAAAGAAAAATGAATTTGAGTATGCAGGGAAATTCATGTGTTGCCCACATCAGACTTTTTGATCAGGGTAGTCAACCTCATTAAAATTAGTAAGCAGTATCATAAAAATCAATGTTTTTTTTAAGTGCATCTTTTTGATTTCTTAACAAAAGTGAATTTAAATTCCACGTGTCCTTTTAATGGACATTTCATCAGAATATATATGGGTATAATTAAATATTTTAGAGGCAGAAATTAATTCGATTCTTTTCTGAACTAAGCAATTAAAAATTCAATTCTAATCAAGTTAATTAAATTTTCAAGTGTGATACATTATGTAAAGTAATTATTCCTGATTAATTCCGATATAAGTCAAAGACCATAATTCGTTTCTGCTTAGAATTTGAATGTATAATTAAGTAGTATTGACATTTTTATAGCTCAAGTTAAATATGTGGGTTAAGAATCGTTGCTATAAATTTAAATTGAATCCACATTTTTTCCCATTGTTTAAAAAATATGCAGACATACAAGATAATTATTTTCTTAAAATGTACTGATGAAATATGTTTTTTATTATTACAAAGCATTTGATATTTTTAATGAATGCAACAATTTTATTTAAATTTCTTATTTTTTATAAAGCAATTTAAATGTGTTGCATAAATTAAAGAAAATTAAATATTTTCAATTTCGAATTTAAATTTTTGTTCAGTGAATTTATTTGCTATTTAGTGGGTATGGCAAGATACACTCTGTCACAAAATTATATATAAAATTTAGAAATAAACATGTCACCAGAAACATCGTAATAAAAGTCAATGCAAATGAATATATGTAAATAAGAATGCCAGAATGATTTTGAAAACAGCTGCCAGAAACATGAAATTACATACGAACAATTATCTCAAAAATATAAATAAAAGTATGTAAATAACAAGAAAGATCAATCATGCTTAAAGCATTGATTATGAAACACTTTCCAACTTCAATGCAATTTTATTTAAACATGTCTAAAATGCAATACAGTCCTCGATAATATTTTAAAACTTATCACAATACTACATTAATTTATTATATTTGAAACCTTAAACCTTCATCGAAAAAAATTAACTTCATTCAAATGACGGCATTAAAGTATAAATTGCCTGGTTTAAATATCTCTAAAATGTGATACATTCCTCGGTAATAATTTTAGAATTATCATAATACTACGATAATTTATTATATTTGAAAACTTCATCGAAAACAACTGAAATTCATTCAAATGACGTCATAAAAAAATAACACGCCCGGCTCTCTCTATAAAAGCAACATTTCATTCATAAATAATTCCCCCATTCATGTCATTCATCACAATACTATAATAATTTATTTTATTTAAAAATTAAGACCATTGAGCTACAATTAAGAAATCTCTATGCGTAAAACTTCAGCGAAAAATATCGTCCTTCTCTTTCTAAAATCAATGAATATTTCATTCATATCAGCTAAGCAGACTCCATGGACTAAATTATTTTGTGTTAAAGAATTACAGCGATTCTAATACAACTCATTCAATATATTTTGCTGTTTACATTTTACATAGGTGAAAAATAGGCTTAATAGTATAGAAATAATCATATTTGGATGAGCATTTAAACTGAAATAAATTGTCATTGCGTTGTTTTAGTATGTAGATGCACAGAATTTAGGCAAAAATAAAGTAGTTTTAAGACGGATACAACACTCAATATGAATTAAAAAGAACTTTAAAAATCACGATTTTGACACAAGATGGATGCCATATATCATTTTGAAGTGGGTCATGTGATCGTTTCATATCATGGACACGTGATCGCTTCATATAAGAGGTGTTATTATTATTTTAATTTTTATTTAAAAAACTACTGAATATATTTCGCTGAATTTTTTTTTATATATTTTATGGAACAATTTGAATATTGCCTAAAATTTTCGAAGCAATTTGTGAATTTTAAATCCGCTTAAAAAATGCTTGAAAAATTAGGTCCCATAGGGCTCAATGTATTCCATTTTTTCAACCCGGGTTCAATCCAAAACTAATTGTGTGATATTATTCATTTATATTCCCATAGGTCCTATAGACCGTCTGAACAACATACTAAAATTTCATTTTGATTAAATCATTTTTACGGCAGTTATCGTGCTAACGGACAGACAGACAGACAGACAGACAGACAGAATGAACAAAGTCATAAACACTTTTCAACTTTGTTGTAAAGTGTTAACAAAGTCATAAACACTTTTCAACTTTGTTGTAAAGTGTTAAAAATAATAAACTGTTGTTAATTATGCGTATTAGTGGAATTCAAACATGTATTTCTCAAGCGAGTTCATGCGACGGTAAATTTTACTGTCGCCCAAAACAGATAATACTACGTATGGAGGTTAATGAATAAATGTATGAGAATCAGTCAAATATTTAAGAGATCGAGACGATCTAAAAGACAGACTTTTGAAAATAATTCATAAATATAGAGAATTTTATGTAAATGAAAATTAGCACTTTCGTGCAACTAAAGACTCGGAGCACCATATTTTATCCTGCGTAAAACGTATCCTGAAATTAGAAATTTGAGATTATTTTTCCTTTCGTTGAATTATACAGCAATTACGTCGTATTTACGTCCATTAAATAGGACCGACTAACACAATACGATTACTAATCAACTACCTAACGCAACTAAATTATTATAAGACACATAGGTCACTCAACAAAATATATCTGTCCAACTTCTTAAGCAAGGTGCATCAATCGGAAAAAATAACCGTTAAGATCATACAGTCAGCTGTGCCACTGACTGTAAAATGTATCAGTTTTCCTGCGCTGAAGAAAGAGAGAGTTGAATAGAAATCTTTAAAAAATGTTGAATCAAAATATGTTTCTCAGTGATGTTTATTAACAAATTATTTTACACAACCGTATCACTTGGTGAAATAATACAGTAAAATGATTTTTAGAATGAACTGGAAACGGAGTACACGTCCTTGAAAACCATATTTTGAAATGCATTTCTGCGTCAAAATATCCTTGTAACTAGTCAGCTAATGCCCTTCAAATATTAAAAAACTTCTTCCGTTTACGATTCATTTCTCCTATAAATCGAATTATTATATATCCGAAACTTACAAATACACCATTAACATGCCCAAGATACTTTTTCGCAAAGCACAGCAATTTCGTCTGTCTGCAATTTAAAACTTGTAAATACATCCAGAATGCAAGTCTTGTTATAAATTCGGCCATTATATTTAATGTGCTCTGAACAAGCTTCGAAAGAGAAATGAAACTTTCGATTGCTTCCATCTGTAAATGGTTCAGCTGTCAATTTAAGAGTGAAAGCAATTATTTCCTTCCATGCTTTTCTGCTTGATGTGCTGAGTAATCTTAGAGTATTTAAATATTTCTGCACTTTAATGGTTTTAATGAGTTTCAACTTAATTAAAAGTAAAAATGTGTAATGTTCGAAATGTTCGTTGTCGTTGGGAATGATGGATGGAATTTTGCATATGAGTACCGGGAATATTTTGCAAGTTTGAAACTTTATTGCTTAATTTTCACTTTTGATTAATACGTTAATAGTAAGTTAATGCGTGTTATATAGACATACGGAATACTTGTTGTATAATGAGTATACACTACATATTAATGTTACAATCTTTAGTAGATTATTTCATTTGACTTGCTTTCATTTCATTTTAATTACGGAATCTAAGAAATATCACTCCGTCATGTCAATCGGTTATATTTATATATAAGATAATTCTATTGTTAGCAACAAAGCAATTTTGATAGAGGTTTTTACATAGGCTCATAAATGCTGTTCAGTTAAGCAAAAGTATCAAGTGTCATCAATATCGGAGCGATGCCGGTATAAGAAAATGTATGCTGTAGTGTATGCAAGGGAGCATACATGGGAGGCTTTAATAAAAGTTCAGAAAGTGACAGGTAAACGCATAGTCTATTCGTTCGTGTGATCACGATAGAAGCCAGAATGACACCAATGGCGTTTATGTACTCTATTCAAAGGCATATAGTTTTACCTTAGGTATCAAGTGGTATTAAAAATAATCATTCGGATACGACTAGCAGGGGTTTATTTCATAATCAGCGCCCTTTTAGACGTCAGCCACTGACTACCATAAACAGCACCATCAGTGTTACACAGTGTTGTAGAAATCGGAAATCATGTACAAATAGAATTCTTGTAATATTCAACAACTAACCTGGCTTCATATCAAATAATCGCGATTAAAATAAGCGACTTACGTGTATATGAAGGGAACCTGATTTGGGTGAAGTACTGTGACAAACGTGTCCATCTTAATAGACATGTCTTATGACAGCAAATCTGACCCAGTTTTATTACAAAGTACATTAACAGCACATCTGGACGATTCCAAGTTATTGCAGTCAAGTGTAGTGCCTATGGTCATATATCTTCCATGAACTATTTGCCAGCACAACATAATTTCTATTGCAAAAAATATTTACTTAAAAATTAAATTAACTAGCAAATTGTAAATTTTAACACCTCTTAAAAATGTTAGAAATATTATGTCGCATAGGGTTCAATATTTATATTTTAAATCGGCTTAAATCCGAAACTGATTGGGTGATATTATTTATTTTTATTTAATTATCACGATTCATTTAATTATCACGATATTATTTAAACATCACGATATTTATACCGGAAAGAAAATGGATGCCATATCTTGTTTTGCAATGAGTCACATTATCTCATCATATATCATGGTTTAATTATTATACTATCAAATTTTATTTAAAGTAACTATTTCGCTGAAATTTGTTTTACACATTTTATGTGACAATTAGAATATTTACTTAAATTTTTGGAGCAATTTTTGAACTTTGGTTTGCTTAAAAACGTTTTAAAAATTACGTCCAATTGGGTTCAGTGTATTTCACTTTTTTCAACCAGGATTAAATTCCAGACTAATTGGGTCATATTATTCATTTCCATTCCCATATGTCCCACAGACCGTCTCAACATCATACTAAAATTTCATTTTGATAAAGTCAATTTTACAGCAGTTATCGCGCTAACGGACAGACTTAATGAACAAAGTCATAAACACATTTCAACTATGTTGAAAAGTTTTAAAAAATGAACAACGTCTCTGCACATACATAGATAAATATTTTACTTCAGACACAACCATAGCGATATATCGATCCGTATACATATATTGTAATATTAAGAATTGAATTCATGTAGTGCACAGTGAAAACAAAAAATTAAATATAAATATAAAAATATGATGTGGACAGCACATGACTTTCCCTGCAGACTTAAATTCATATTTTCTTTATTTCTTTAATAGTTTATTAGACTGAGATTAATTCCACCAAATAACACTAAATTTGCATTTTACTTCAATTTTTTATTTTGTTTGATAATTGGACATTTTCCCGATAGCGTCGTAACAAAAATGCAACAAATCTCAAATATATTGAGAACGGTTAATCCTAAAAGTATAATGGAATGTGTTATATTCTTTTCCTCGTCAAAAATTGCGGATAAAACAAGAATTTAATTGATACATTTCAGCATACGTAGTCTTTATTTTTTCTTTTAGATTTTTGAGATTTTTGCGGGCCATTTCGTAAAAAAAGGCAGGGTGTTCTTTGCCGAATCGTACCAAAATCGAATCAGCACCAAAGTGTCCCACAAGCAACTTATTTACCAAATATTGCGAAATTTGGTCAATTAGCATTTTAGCTAGGGTGGATACATGAAATTTTTGCGGGTCATTTCGTAAAAAAGGCGGGTTCTTCTTTTCTGAATCGTACTAAATTTTAATCAGCACCAGATTATCCAACAAGTAACTTATCTACCAAATTTTGTGACATTTAATAAATTAGTGTTTTAGCTAGAACGGATAAATGAAATTTTTAGGGGTCTTTTCGCAGAAAAGGCGGATTCTATTTTAACGAATCGTACCAAAAACTAATTAGCACCAGGGTCACATCCAAATAACCTACCTACCAAATTTTATGAAATTCGGTCCATTAGTTTTTGAGTTAGAGTGGATCTATACATTGTACACACACACAGATATACAGACAGACACACAGACAGACATACAGACGGACACACACACATACAGACATACAGTCAGACACACACACAGATGCTAAAAATAGGTTTTTCGTATTCTAGAGGTCTCGAAGCGTGTAAATCCGTCGAAAACTCGAGTTGCGATTTTCAACATGATTCCAATACTTTCCTTATACATTACCATGCATTGCAGGGAAAGTTAAAATCTGATGAGGGCAGCACATGACTTTCCCTGCAGACTCAAATTAATTTTCTCTATATTTCTTTAATAATTCAGTAAATAGAGATTAATTACACAAAATAGCAATAAATTTGCTCTTTTAATTCAATTTCTGCTTTTATTTGGTAATTAAACATTTTTCAAAACTGATATAACTAAATGCGAAAAATTTCAAATATCTCGAGAACGTTGAGTTCTAGTGCAATAGAGTTGCTCTTATTCTTCATCAAAAATTACGTATAAAACAAGCATTTAATTGATATATTTGAACATACGTAGCTATTTTTTTAGATTTTGGCGATTTTTGAGAGCCATTTCGTGAAAAAAGCAGGTTGTTCTTTTCCGAATACTACCAAAACTAATCAACACCAGAGTATCCCACAAGTAACTTATCTACCAAATTTTGTGAAATTTGGTCAATTAGTAATTTAGCTAGAGTGGATACATGAATATTTTACGGGCCATTTCGCAGAAAAAGGCATGCTGTTCTTTTCCGATTAATACCAAAATCTAATCAGCACCAGAGTATCCTACAAGTAACTTATCTACCAAATTTTGTGAAATTTGTTCAATTAGTATTTTAGCTAGAGTATTTTAGCTAGACATTTTTATGGGCCATTTCGCAGAAAAAGGCGGGTTCTGTTTTTACGAATCGTACCAAAAATCAATCAGTACCAGGGTCATACCCAAGTCACTTACCTACCAAATTTTATGAAATTCGGTCCATAAGTTTTTGAGTTAGAGTGGATACATACATTGCACAGACAGACACACAGACAGACACACAGACTGACACAGAGGCACACACAGACGTCACGCTAAAAATAGTTTTTTTCGTAGAGGTCTCGAAACGTGTAGATCCGTCGAAAACTCGAGTTGTGATTTTCGGCATAATTCCAATACTTTCCCTATACATTACCATGTATAGCAGGGAAAGTAAATATTTAATAGTTATTACTTGTATTGTAATATAGCTAGTTATTTCATATTCAACTCTTAAGTCCCCCCAAAACTCTGAAAATGTTGTTCTATATTGAAAAAAAATTATTGAAATGTTAAATAGTATGCAGTTATTTGCAATAAAAGTAAGTTTTTCAAATGTGTTTGACGTAGCTTTTTCAAACGCGCTCTCTTTTGTTAATATTTATTTATAGTCAAGATATGATATTAACGAGCATTGGTATTATCTGAAAGGAAATATTTTATAAAATATGACAGTCCAATAATTTAAAATATTTCCGCTCTCAAAAATCACAAGGGATTGTCATACATGAAGTACTAGAGATATAGTGTAGACATTAAAATTGTTTAGAATGCAAACAAAATAAATTGTTTTCATCGGGGACACAGACAAACGGTAAACTCACACTTGCATTTATTCTTTAATTTAAAAAAAAATGTTTTTAACGGTTTTTGCAAAAGTATAAAAAAATACTTCCCTCTTCTTTGGATAAAGTATGTGAATTTATTTAGGATAACAAATTATGTTTTAGGATAACAAATGTTTGTATTTATACCGGATAAATATTTTCTAGGGAATTAATGGAATGTAGGAAATTCTATACAAAATATTTTTACAAAAATATATTATATCTAAATTTATTTTACAAATATTGAATTTTCCATCCTCTTGAAGAATTACAATATTTACCATCAGAAGGTTTTACTCAGATGTTTACTATATATGATTTAAATATTTTTGCATAAATAACTCAAAAATAAATTTAAATCTATACATTCGTTTTCGTTTTATTCTCCATATGTAAAATAAGCTTATTATATAGTTACGATATATACTCTGGATTCGTAGATGCAATCTCGGAACACATAAATGAGTCGAAATTTCTGAAAAAATAACATTTTTATTTTCAAAGGAACAAATAATAGTAAACACGAAGAAGAATCAGTTAATTATCTAGATATATAGCAAAGTCACTTTGATATTGATTCTTCACTATACAAGTAAGCTAATGAAATATAACAAATAAAAACTCCAATAAGGCTGACGTAAATATCCAACACACATATGAATCAGTATGGCTTAAATGCATACTTTTATTTACAGGATTTACAAACTATATATACAATAACAAACTATATATTGCAAACTATATATTGTATTTGCAAACTATATATACAATCATTATGTAAACTTTCAAATCTTGTCTAAAGGTGGACATTTTTTCCTTTTTAAATTGTAATTTTTTCTAAGTCAATTAGCTCTAATTTATCTTATACTTATCATTTAGAGGAGAAAGACAAGTGATAGTAGAGAAAGATCATTAAGGAGGAGTATATTGTAAGTTTACCATTACTTTTGCCGTTCTCTATACCATGATAAGATAAACCTTGCGCCTGTTGACGACATTGAATAAGCAGTCTTATGTATATTTTTATAAGAACTTCTTGGTTTGGTTTAGAACGGGGGAATCATCTTCAGGTACACATCATCAGAAAAATGCAACAAGTGCAGTACATAAAATATTCTTGTTCCCATGTTGGGGAGGGGCGATTTCACACCTTGGCGCCCAATCTATGTTTGGCCCTATTACTAGAGCTTCCTTCGGTCAGCCTCAAGCACTGGTGTCTGATTGATCTCTATTTGTTCCACCTCAGATGTATGAGACCAAGCCCTGGTGTGTGCAGCAAAAATTCTCGTCCGTGCAGCAAATTCCTTTAAGTCCTCGCTGGCAAGGGGCGCGGTCTGGGTCGCAGAAGCCCTGGTGAGGGGATTGGGTGTTCATTACCTGCGTCGGCACTAAATTTGGTAATAATGTTAAATGTTAATGCGATTCTATAATGCCACATCTGCAGACTGGTTGTCACCACAGTTTGTTCCCCTGTTTATCCCTCCACAAATTTTGCGAGTTTGAAATTTAATCACAAAAATATCGCCAGATACAATAACACGGATGGGACAGCTCAGTGATTCGCTCGCGAGGATTGAACTCGTTCGACCCGAGTTCGACACCCCGGCTCTGACCAAACTGTCCCCGTATTCACGTGGAGTACTGGCACTTAAATATGTGTGTCCGTAAGTCCTTTTGAGTGGTTGGTGGTAGGGGAAAGACGGTACGGCCCGTGTAGATGCAACACCCACTGAATTCCGGTTTAAATTGGGGGCACTTCCCGGGTGGCCAAATAGATATCTTGCACCTTCAGGCAGGTCTTATGGTCTGGGTCGAATAAGAATATACAAGAACACATCACTTAACTGCACAACTAATTCATAATCAAAACGGTCCTATTCTAAAAACACTGATGAACACCTATCACATATTTCGGAACTATACTTGTTAACAACAAGATCTGTAGAATATGAGGTAACCCTTAAATTTCTAGCACAATCAGTTTCTTTTACAAAGTTTCCAAAATTCGCCAAAGGTCTTGTCAAATTTGCCATTCGTCACCAAGGAAAATGTCCATATCCATTTAATAACATTTAATAACTATAAAAGGTGCCTTTAGCACGATTTATCTTAACACGAGAAAATACATATGAGACATTTGCTACAATGTAACATTTTTAGTTTTAAATTTTCTCCTGATAAATATGGAGATAAAGAAAATACGCCCTAGTTCTACGTAATATTAAATACGTGTGGCCTAGCAATGTTGATATATAGATGGTGATGCTTACTGAGTTACTGCAACCATTGCGTTGAGGTCCGGCTATATCTGATAAACGCAAAATTCTAAAACGTTTCTATCAATTTTGCAAATTCCTTTGCTACACAGTTGAATAACGAGAAATCAAGTCACTGCCTATCTAAACATCTTATGAGGCATTGATGCCTCATAAAAATTGCAGTATGGGCGTAAATATGGATTTAAATGGAGAATATGATTATTTTGGCATGGTTTTACAAAAGAGGGACGGAAAAAGTCTGCTTGACGTGTGCAGCAGTAAAATATGGGTGTCTCTCTTTGATATATAATATAAAACAAGGTACTGACACTTAATTTTAGTATGGTAATAACATTATTTTAATTGGCGATAATAATTTATATAACACAAGAAAATTATGGAGGAGCTTTCGTATGGTGGCAAGTGATGTTTGCACTTCATTATCGATATTATATTGCACTTCATTATATGCACTTCATTATATTGCTGACATATCTAGAACCGTAAGTGGATATCCTTAGCAAGATCCCTACTCTCATTATAGAGTAATGCTAAATCCATATCAATCACCATCCAACCACCTATCTATAACAACTCCTGAAAAATAAATGAAGCAAGGAAAAAACAAATGTTTGAAACAAAAGTGACATCTCAAGAACCGAAAGTACACATATGTCCAACAGTTAAGCATAGTTACTGTTTGTGTGAAAATTTCAGGAAATCTACATCGGAATGGAAAGAAACGCGGTATGTGGGCTTAATGTGGTTATAGAAGAAGAAACGATGCAAAACAAGGATAATAACGACTTTTATTATGGAAAGAAAAGGGTTGAAAGAAAAAGGGTCACAATACGAGTGCCAACCTCAGTGAAACAGAATGATTAAAAAACAATTTAATTCTGTAGTTTAATACGATGTGAGGGAAACTCGGGCGCACCGTTAATGCTGCACAATGCTGCCCTGTACTTTAGATGAGGGTTTGGATGAGTTGTGTGCTCAAAGGGATTCAAACCTTACAGAGAGCAATTTTCAGCCCCGGAATTGGCCTTGGTGGGTAAAGGAGGGCAGCAAGATGTCTCCCGAGCATAACTCACACAAGATCTACTGGATTCAGATCAGGAGAATTGGCAGGCCACTGAATGAGTTAGATGTCTTCAGTTTGAAAGAAGTCGTCGACCAAGTCCGCACAGTGAGGAGGCGCGTTACCATCCATGAATATGAAATCCGAACCAACAGCACCTCGAAACAACCAAACGGTATGCTCAAGGACTTCGTCTCTGTATCTTTGACAAGTAACCGACCTCGTGTCAAATATGTGGATGTCTGTGCGGCTGTCCATCATGATGCCTGCCCAAACCATAACTCCCCAATACGAAAAACGATGTGTTTCCGTGATGTTTATCAGATGCAAACGCGTTCCACGTTTTCTACAAATCGTGGACGACGAGAATCAGTTTGAAGGCTAAAGCTGGACTCCTCACTCAACATGACATTGGTCCACTGCCGATGTTCCAAACTCCACTGTAAACGCTTGCGTTTCTGTGCAGACGTTAGGGGCTTGCAAACTGCTAGTCGTCAGGCATAGAGACCAACGTGTCTGAGTCTCCTGTAAACAGTTTGTCTGGAAATGCTGACTCCTGTGGAGGCTGTCAGGGCTGATACCAGTTGTCTGGCAGAACGGTTGCCCTGACGTCGCGCAGTTATCACCAAATATCGGTCTTGTGAGCAGTTGTTACTCTTGGCTGACCTGGTACTGGTTATCTGGTAACATCTCCAGTGGTTTGGAAGCTCTGTCACAGTCTGGAAGTCACACACTGAGGCACATTCAGAATTTGTGACGCTTCGGTTTGGGATCGAACGGATTCAAAAACCATGTCCAATTGGCATCTTTGTGACATCTTTCGTCCTATTTGATTGTTAACAACGCCCCGTACCACAGCAATTAAGAAATGCTGCCTCAAGTGGAAATACCGCGCGAAGCTATTTATACTCTTTTCGACGTACGCCGGTGCTTTGCGAATGCCGACGTCAACTGAGCCGTTTTGCATATGCACAATGATTTACCTTCGTCCCACGATTCTGCACAACTGATTGTGAACCATTGCATCCATATTAAATCCGAATTTCTCGCATTTTACGAATTATGCTTAACTTTTGGACACGAGTGAAGAAATCTTTAGTAAGGCATCCTACACACATCCTAAGTTTAATGCTGAATCCATATCAGTCATTATCTAAGTGGAAACTAAAATTTTT
Organism: Amaurobius ferox; assembly: GCA_951213105.1. NCBI lineage: Eukaryota > Metazoa > Arthropoda > Arachnida > Araneae > Amaurobiidae > Amaurobius > Amaurobius ferox. The sequence goes on along the minus strand of OX578134.1, from coordinate 45,894,134 downwards.
AATAAGTCAACCTGTCTTCTCCATAATTTGATGCTACATCCATATCAGTTATCTATTAAGCTCTATTTATAGTCAATCTAGAAAAACAGGAATTAAACTGATACTTTTCGGTTGGATGGCTGGTTGATTGGGTTTTGTGGCACAAACTCCAAAAAGGATATGCTGCGCCAAACACATTGTAAAAACAAACAATTAATTTAAGAGCAAAAGACAATAACAAGTGTATAATATAAAATATTCCAAAATGCAAACAATAAAACATGACATTGTAAAACATAAAATAAGTTGATAGATGGCACAGGGATGATACAAAGTGAGAGGTAAAAAGTTATATATGATGAAAAAGTCCTACATCCAACCAAAATGAAAACAGATTAGGATGAGGAGTTTCTCCTATCAAACCCATTAATGTAACGTCTGAAGTGTTTAAGACTATGACGTCTGAAATTAGTGAACTCGGTTAAAACGTGTTTTACACTCACTGATGTTTTAAACCAGTTACAAGAAGGTTCATGTTCACTAATAAGCAAATGCATGTGCTTAAAACGTGTGTGACCAATTCGCAAGTAAGATTCGAGAGTAGATCTTGAGAAATATATGCTTCAAAAAATGTCTGTCCGTATATATATATAAATGGAAAATTTGATTGCCACCAATGAATAATGGTGAAATTGTGTCATTGTTAAATAAGCAGTTTATTAAAGAGCATTAATGGATCAGGTATATTAATGTTCATAGAATCGTTTTACCTTAGAGTCTAAAATGCATAAAATTACAATTATTCGTTTTTTACTCATTTTGTATGATTTTGTAATCAGAAAAGAACAAACAGATCCGTGTTGAAAAATATAGTTAAAAGGGGATTTTACAAATTTATTATGGATGAGTTAGTTCTCTGCAGGGCTAAAATAGGAACATGTAAGTAACCAAGAAACTATTTCATTTTAAAATGTTTCTTTAATATTTGAATTCAAGTATTTAATTTAAAAATTGCATAGTTTTTTTTTTAATTTTGATTATGATTCCCATGCATTAATGAAAATCGCATGCTTATTGTTCCTAAGTCTACTAGAAATATGTTTTATCCCTTTGCAAACAAGTTATTTTTAGATCTTAAAAATTAACTTGCAAATAAACAATCCGTTGTTCTCCTTATCTGCATTTTCTAATTACAAAATCTTTATATTTCCACAGTCTAAAAAAAATTATGTTTATCACTATAATATATCCATAAAATATTAATATAAAGACATAGAAGAGCTGAAAGTTTAAAAGTATATGACCGAAATAAATTTCTGGGGTGGCAGGAGAGAAAATTTGAGATGAAACATTCAAAAAGTGCATAAAATCGATATTTCATTTCACAAATCGTATCATACATTTTTCGAATATCCTCTTCAAAACTGTTTCAAATTTAAAGACGAAATTCATCCACATTTCCATTGCAAATATCGCTTTCGTTTTGATTACTTTTAAATGCATTTCTAAATTGCAGCAGAGAATTTCATTTTCACAGAGAACAACAATATATTTCTCGCTATATATCTTTGCCCTTATTCAAATAATATCAAAAATTGCACTTCTAATAAATATCTAGGTATCAACCAATGTTGAAAATGTATTTTTAGGAAGAAGATTGAAATTAATTTTCTGAGGTTCTGTTTCCACTAGAAGATTGATTTAAGATAAAAAATTTCTCTGCTTTTTAAAGTAATCCAAATGTTTTCATTTAATATATATATCATTCTTCCGATCAAAATGATACGAAAGTGTGCCCTTTCTTAAGTGAAAATAAATCATTCTATTTTTAACTGCAATAAAAATAAGATTAAAATAACGAATTTTTTCTTCAATCTATCAGTTATAATGTGCATTATGACATAAAGTAATATTACATATGATACGGGCAATGTTAGAATATGATACGGGAAGTGCATGATTTTTGTTAAGCACAATCTGAACTTTCAACTTAAATATAAAAATATGATGTGGGCAACAGATGACTTTCACTATATAGTGCAATAAATTTAGTTCTTAACATTTCAACATTATATATGATCTACGGCAAAATATTTTAATGTCAAATTGCCAATACTTAAACCTAAATATATATATATATATATATATATATATATATATATATATATATATATATATATATATATATATATATATATATATATATATATATATATATATATATATATATATATATATATGTATATATATATATATATATGTATATATATATATATATGTATATATATATATATATATATATATATATATATATATGTGTGATAAAATTGGACTAGTTAATTTTCAGAACAGATGTGTCCGATGAATTTGTAAAATGTCAATTTGTGGAAACCTCCCTATAATCCAGGTACTTTCAGAGAGTCAGAGAACAACTGATCATATAGTCGATATATTTGTGAGTTTTTATGATATTCCAGTTGATTTTCTATAGAAGTTGCCCTACAATATTCACTGCAAAATCATGATAGAAAATTATTGCTACCTTTCGCGTTTGCGCAGTAAAAATTCAGTTTCTTCAAATGCTTATATCTCATCGTATATGCAATGCTGTAGTTTTCAGCTGACGTATAATGTTTTCTTGGATGTTGACAAACGTTCTGTAAATTTCGTGAAATGTGATTGGAACCTATGAATATTGTAAGCAAAAAACTTGTAACAAAATTTTTTTTTTTTTTTAAGAAACGTTTATATCTTCAGGAATATACGTTTTGGTTTTACAAAACTGCTTATACACATTGAACAAACCTAGTTAACTATTTTGTGAAAGTTACAAATCATTTCCAGCTTTTTATGATACAGGATGATCGCATATATTTTACCCCTTTCTCAACATCTTGGTGGCCCCTAAATGAACAAGTCACCGAAACTTTACTTGAACGTGTGCTGTCAAGTATGTTCTTCACATCGCCAAAATTACAGAACACTTCTCCAAGTATTTGTTTAGAAATGTGAAAAATATTTTAACATCCAATTTGTCCGGATACTTTTGATCACATAATACATGTATTATTAAAATGTATATTTCTATTGATAAAACTATTTACACTTCATTGCATTCTTTACAATTCATTTTTACATTATTTAAAATGAAAACAATAAAAATGTAGAAAAACATTGTTCATGTCTTTATTTATTTAAATATTGTGCAAAGGCTTAATATTTCGTTTTTAAAAAACGCTGGTCTGCATCGTGGAATAGTTAAAATGTCATTGATAAATTAGACATAGTTTTCCAAAAATCTAGAATATTCTTGTACAGGATACTAACACATTACGCTAATTAGAGACTCGGGTAAAAGGAATAGTAAATGAGGTAAGGAGCCGTAAAAAGAATATAAACTCTACTGCGATGCAAGATACAAGCAACTTTACGATCAGGAGTAAATAATTTACATGGCCATTCTCGTAGTACGGAGGCTTTACATTTGTATCAGGGAAGTTACAACTAAGTATCTAAATTGCACAGGCATTTTAATGGTCTGCGTGACTTTTTACTTATATTACAAATACATGTATACGAGGAAAACTTGAGCAACATATTTAAGCTTAAATAGAAGAAACAATGCAGCATAGCGTCGTTTTGAAGACACGCTAGATGCGCGTCGTCAATGTGCAGCGCTCCGGCACTTAGATTACCTTCGGAACGAAGTCTAATGATGGCACAGGCCAAAACCCAAAGAAATATAACAGCATGTTAACAAAAGAAAATCATTTATTGGGGTGGGGCGGTCCAATACATAATATATTGCAAATTACTTGCAGCTTTCAGGATAGAACTCAGCAAACAAACCACACTACGGGGTGTGTAAGGGATGAAGTCCAAACGTCCACATGCTTGAGTGGGAGAATCCAGGGTAATGCGAGTACGTCGAACAAAGGAAGAAAACCACGTCGTCATTGGATGTGCAGGGCTAGAACAGCAGGATCTCAAGAAAGATGCAAAGCAACGACGATAGCTATGCTGCACATATGAACAACAGAAAGCACAAGGAAACTGAAAAAACACCCGGACATATTAACGATTAATAAATCTCATGTCAGCATGTGCATCAAAAGTGGCATTTCTGATGTTTACTTTAGCGTAACAGGGCATATAAATCGTCTTTTAGCCATTTACTTGCCCAACATAACGTATAACCACTGATCTCAACTCAACTCTGCTCAACCCAAAAGAAACAAGACTGTCTTGCCTCATGTCAACGATATATATTTATATGACTCCAATTGGGCAAAAATGTGCATGCAATTGCATAAAACATGTTTTGGAGGGGGGGGGGGCAGCCTCAACATTGGTTTGAATTTCACCATACCAAGGGGAACTGCGCTCTTATGAGATTCTGAAAGACTCTGAAATTGTTCTTCTTGGCGGCATGCGATTGGGGTTGTGTGACGGATGGTCACAAGGGCTTGATAACTTACAAACCGGAAGACGGAAAGACAAAATTAGTCCATTTCTTTTCTGTCTTGGTCCGATAATATCACGAATTCAATAAAAGTTTTGGTGAGTTGGGAACTTTCCAAAATGTACTTAGACATCATACATAAAACCCATTTTTAAAGAACTGCAACTTCGATGTCAGTTAAAATAAGATTTTATTTCATGTAGTACTGTGTTTTTGTTGAGACCCAGACCGTCCGACCTATCAGAAAGATGTAAGGTAACTGTTTGGGCGGCCGGGAAGAGCTACACAATTTAGACCGGAACCCAGTGGAGGAGGCATCCACAGTGTACTCTCCTTCCCCTACCACCAACCTCTCGAAAAGACTTTCGGATCCACATGTTTAACGTGATCGTACTCCGCGTAAACACGGCGGCAGTTTTGGCAGCGGAGGAAATCGAACCCGGGCCTGCCGAGTGCAATCCTCGAGCACTAACCACTGGGCTACAGCTGACAAAGTTTTCATTAAAATGAATATAAATAACGAACCAAAGAAGTAGTAATTTTAGTCTTATAATTTGTTCGTATTGTCCAAATTATTTTTTTTACATGGGAGGGGGGTTCTAAATACAAAAAATCAGAATACTTCTGCAGGAAATGGCAAATTGAAAGTTATTAGGAATTAAACGAAATGGTAAGTACGCTAAATTATCTTTAATAATATAATTTAATTTCTATGAATTCTTATAATTTTAAGATTAAACCCATACTGCAGATAACAACATCCACGGACTAGTTTCCTGCATTTTAACATGTAATTAATGATACTTGCAGTAACAGCACGGAAATTCCTAAGTAAAATCTAATAATTAGTAAGAGAGAAGCGACAAAATATCCTTTATACCCGACCCTTATGCAAAAATATTTTAAGTTCTTTGTCTGAAAAACGACTTGCAGATCTGGATTATTATTTTCAAGTAGTTACAGAGCGATGATGAGAAGGACACAATAAAATGATTGATATTTGATGATGTCGTATATTTATCACCAAAATTGAACTTGTCAAATGTTATAGTGAAGTACGTTTGACTTTGCGGCTTAAAGTCACGGAAATTAAATCCCCCCTTCCTATGGTAAGAAAGTGGACTTGCGAACTTGCCCCGCCAATTCTTAAGTAGTGAACTGTAATCCATGAGCCCTGTTATATTTTCCGTATACCAAGCAGGAAAGACTTTTAACACCCAAGTTTCAGAGTCGGCAAGAACTGGAAGATATTCTCCTGATCATTATATGTTATTATATCGAGCAAGATTAACATCAACTGAAAACCAATACCAAGAAAACTTGGAAAAAATAATACAGTGCATCAACGGCTTCTAAAGCTTGCTTATTAAAGCCTTTTAAAACTCGCTCTGTCTTGTGTAGGACTATTCTGTCCTACATATTAAACGAAGGTATTGTGAATCTATTAAGTTCAACATGCTATACTAGTGACTGTAGTTACTCAAACTACGGCCAATGTCACATACTCCATTATACATTTTAGTTCAATTCAATATTGGAATAAAAATAAATAAACTTGAGACTAAATGTCTATTTGTTCGTGCTTCTCTCTATACTGGGAATAAAGTTAGTAAACTTTAAATGCGCCCGTTGTCTAATATAATCTAATAATGTTGTTTCTTCTTTTCAGCCATCGGGATGGAAGTGCAGATGAAAGGACCTCGTTTCAGTTTAGAACCATCAGCAAAAGTCGACTTCTCGAATTCAAGTGGAACGGCAATCACTTGCGCGGCAGATGGAAGGCCACAACCTACAATAAGTTGGGTGAGGAATGACGACCATCCGGTACAAGACATTCTTGGTCTTCGTCACACAAGGCATGACGGATCGTTGGTATTTTCCCCGTTCTCATCAGATGAGTATCGTGCAGATATCCACGCTGCAACATACAGATGCTTGGCTACAAATTCTGTTGGATCCGTTGCAAGCAGAGATGTGAACGTGCGAGCAAGTAAAATATTTTTTCCTACTGGAGATTAATTAACAGTTGTATTTGTTGATAATTACTGTATATTATTATAAAAATTATATGTTAAATTTATTTCAAAGTTTTGTTATGTAGTATGTTTTGTAGTACTTGCGTTAGCATCAGTTTTTGAACTTTCGAATAGGACCGATTTTCATATAGGAGCTAAAACCACAATGAAAACGGCTATAAATCAGGAAGCCATGAACGATGATTAGCCTTAAACAGCGTTTCTTTCGAGACTTTTTGGTCGGGGGGTGGGCGAATGAAACTTTAGAAGTGGCAAGTTTTCTATTTGCTCTATATAAATATTTCGAAATGATGTCACATAAGTTGAAACTGGAGTAACATAAAATGCCTCCAGAGGGGGCGAACAATATCTCCGAGGGTGGAAGGTGTATGCCTCAATGAAACACTGTACGTAAATATGTTATTTCAGCATAGAAAAATGAAGATGTGTCGAAATGTGTCGTCATTATTAATTATTACTGATGATTTACATTGAGTCACATTAGTCTCTAAACATAGTTTAATGTTTTATTTTTTTTATTTTATCCTACGTCCACTATTTCTCTTTCAAGCACGCGGTGCCCCTGCATTCCAGTACAGAGGATAGCAAGCTTCTTAAAATTATAAAGCTAAACATTAACCGGTTTAGAGTCAACCAACAAGGTGAACTCTGGTCATATTCCATCATCAGTGTGTGCAAATGGAGGTGTTAGAAAGTCCAATAATCTATAAATGAGATGAAGATATCCATGTTCTATTTAAAGTCTAAAGTAGTCAATATCAATTGGTTTTGAGAGATCCGTTAATGGAATTATATAAAGATAAACGGCAAAGACAGTTACTCATTTAACACTTCCCAGGAGGAACGTGTAGCTTATTTAACTAATTGCTGTGAGCAGCACCACCTCCATAGTTTAATATATGAAAATGTATTTGATATAAAATTTTGACAATTGAATAAATTCTACGCAAATATTTACAATATTAGTATTTGATAAAAACGATTGAATAATTCTTTTATACATTTTATATATCAAATTGAATTTTCAGGAAATTTAAGTTTATTTATTACTGCTACGGAATCTAAAACGCTTTCACTGAATAAATACACTTTTGGAAACCAAAATGGAAAAATATCTTTATAGGCAGCCATTCTAAGTACATTAATATAGGGTTGTCATATTCGACACTTGTGCAGGGGTACCATATTTGATAATTTATTGCCAATTTGGCGGCTTTTATCAATATTGCGAAGGTTCGAGAATTTCTCGTAATAATGAATAGTCTTAGAGACACCAGCCTATTCTGATAGTTTCTACAGAGAGTTTATAAAAATGAGTTGTCGCTCAGTTGGAGAGTAGCCCCCGCCTACTATAACAGACTGCTTCTGTTGTCACCGTCTCCTTCTTACGCGGTTTCAATAGACGCAAAGCAAACAAAATTGGCTATAAATTTACATCAAGAAGGTCGGGTGGATTTATTAGAAAGTAAAAAATTCAATTTGAAAATTGTATCATTATCGTAGCAAACGACAAGAGCTACTTCATCAAAAGATCTTGTGCTGAGAGATAATTGCCTTTTCTTATTTACCAGTCACACTTACTCCATAAATATGACATATAGATGATGACGTTTCATGATGTCCTTTCAAGATGACAAATGTTGAAGACCGTACCTGGAAAATGTATATTTCATTTTTAATTTTTAATTTGGGCACTACTTAGAAAAAGTGTAAAATACAAAGTTTCCATCGGAGGATAACGATTTTTTTCAGGAAATACTTATAATTGAGTGAAAATCTAACATTTAAAATTATATTTTAAATGTAATTCATTATATATATATATATATATATATATATATATAATGAATTACATCTTATATATATATATATATATATATAATGAATTACATCTTATATATATATATATATATATATATATATATATATATATATATATATATATATATATATATATATATATATATATATATATATATATATATATATAAGATGGAAATTGGAAGTTATTAAAGATATTTAAGTGTTATAGCATTTATGCGCAAAGCAGCTACAAATTCTATACACGATATAAATATAAAAAGTATAAAAACCATTTACAATTGGAAAAAAGAAGGAAGGCTTAGCGAGAAGCTTACTTAATGGCGGTAAGGGGTTGTGACCTTACACCCCAGTTGTCAACATGCATGCCATGTTGTCAACATGCATGCCATTGCACACTTGGACGCCAGCCCTGGCTGAAGTCAACCTCCGGAGTGACAATAACAATCATCACAAGACCGTTGAAAAGAAATCTCCAATGATAAGATGAAATCCATTACTGGATGGCAAACTAGTCCTTCAGACTACAATGACCTGTATATATCTGCGTGTTATCGTTCTGCGGCCCTGTTATTCATAGTATGCGAACCTTCATCGACCAAATTGATATAAAATTGATTTTAACTTTGAACAATATGCATTATTATTACCATAGAAATTATTAATATAATGTAGCATAAATGGAATGGGGTATTGCTGTAGATATGCTTGTTGTAGAAATGTCCCATCAAAATCAATACGGATGTCTTCATTGTTGATAATTCCCTGTAATTGCTGTAGATATGCTTGTTGTAGAAATGTCCCATCAAAATAAATACGGATGTCTTCATTGTTGATAATTCTCTGTATTGCTGTAGATAAGCTTGTTGTAGAAATGTCCCATTAAAATCAATACGGATGTCTTCATTGTTGTTAATTCTCTGTAACAAGTTTTAATATACCTATCAACGGTCTGATAAATTGGAATTCCAATCTTAACTTGAATATACTTAGGAATGTATTCTTGGGGGGATTGGCTAGAATACTGAGAATTATCAACAATGAAGACATCCGTATTGATTTTGATGAGACATTTCTACAACAAGCATATCTACAGCAATACCCCATTCCTTTTATGCTACATTATATTAATAATTTCTATGGTAATAATAATCCATATTGTTCAAAGTTAAAATCAATTTTATATCAATTTGGTCGATGAAGGTTCGCATACTATGAATAACAGGACCGTAGAACGATAACACACAGATATATACAGGCCATTGTAGTCTGATGGACTAGTTTGCCATCCAGTAATGGACTTCATCTTATCATTGGACTTTTCTTTTTCAACGGTCTTGTGATGATTATTATTGTCACTCCGGAGGTTGGCTTCAGCCAGGGCTGGCGTCCAGGAGTGCAATGCCGCTGCAATTATGACATGCATGTTGACAACTGGGGTGTAGGGTCACAAACCCTTACCGCCATTAAGTAGGCTTGTCGCTAAGCCTTCCTTCTTTTTTCCAATTTTAAATGCTTTTTATATTTTATATATATATATACACTCTTTTGCAAAAAAAAAAAACGAGACAGCAAGAAGAACGTGACTATTTTTTAAACTAAATATGCGTATAGTTATCTCATACCCAGGTAATGTTATGATTAAAAAATCAAGGCCGCAGGACCCTTCAATGGTTAGCAATTACACATTGAATTTTCGAATCAGTAATTGACGAAATCCCCCTAGGCGGCAATGCATACTTGTATACGTTTAGGTAAGGAGTGAGAAATTTCCTAATGTCTTACTGCTATACATTCTACCAAACACATTTTCAATCTATTTTATAAGATGATAGCTGTGCAATAGAAACAGGTGCTATGATCGAAATTAGCACTCTTTGGCCTCGCCAATTTAACCATTTGCATACTTGGTATAAAGGAATTTGTATGTGAAATTTTGAGATGATCCTATTATTGCAAACAAAATCGTGCTATTTCTTTTGCAAAAGGGTATATATATTTATATATATATATATGTGTGTGTGTGTATATATATATATATATATGTATATATATATATATATATATATATATATATTCATAAATATGTAAAAATAGAAAGATTTCTAAAGAAAATTATTGAAATAAGTTTTTCAGTGTTCATGCGCACAGCAGCATAAAACACCAAAAATATATAAAGACATAATAGAAATATAAAAGAAGGGAGGTAACGTAAAGTGCTTACACAAAGGCGGTAAGGGGTAGTGACCTTACTCCCCAGTTAACAACATGCATGTCTCTAATGCCGCGGCATGCACCCCTGGACGCCAGCACTGACATTAGCCAACCTACGGAGTGATAATCAAAATCATCACAAGACCCTTGATAAAGGAATTGGATATGAAAAAGTAAGGACCAAGTTATAGAGACAGCCAAATTCCTGCACATGGTACATATTTATAACATCAAAATATTCAATTCAGCAGTTTTGATGTCTGTGATGTCACAAGCATAAAAATGTTCGATTCAAATTCACAAAGTCTTCAAATATCTACACAAATTCAACCCATAAATTTCGTTTTTTCTGTAGTAATTTTTGATGTAATGTATCATAAAACGTTTTGGATATTTTTGCATGAATGCCTGTAGTAAGAATTTCTTGTCACTTTCCAGTCTGGTGACGTCACTGCTTACTATTCTTTTTGTTCTAGCTAGACCACCAATGAATACGTTTCTAAATATATTCAAATGTAAATTAGAGGTCCAATGTATGATACCTGCTGTAGCAATATTATAAGTTATTCTTTTATCATATATATAGAATGAAAGTATATTATGGTTGAAATCAATACTGAGATCCAGAAAATTTATTACATTATTCTGGGTTGGTGGATTTTCTTCTAATATTAAATCTGAGTGATAAAATTCAAAATTCATTTGAAAATTTTCGTTTTCATAAGCTATTAACAAATCATCGACGTAACGTATGTAAATCAATTCATTGTTAATATGGGACATTTTTTCAAAATGATCAAGATAGATGTCCGCCAAAATTGACGAACATCCCCCGCCCATGGGGATGCCTTTGATTTGCTTATAGAAGTTATAAAAGAATTCGAAAGGCATTATCATCCAGATTCCTATAACACCTTTCATAACAACAAAGTACCAGAGATGGAGTCCTTGAGAGATATATTTGGAATCACTTACATGGATAAAGTGCCATCGAATTACGTATTTGTCTGCAAAAAATACTATGTAGACACTTTGCGCAAATGTTACGAAAATGAAAGTATGTATGAAGAGATCAATACCACCGATAAAGCCATGGAAAACCGTATCACAGCACTTTATAAACGTATAGGACATGATTTGAAATCTGTAAGATTTCCTTATCATATACTAATCCCAAAAATGCATAAAAATCCCATCAAATTTAGACCTGTGACAGTTGGATGCGGATCGTACCTTACTATAGCTAATATTGAGTTACTTTCTATTCTGACTCCATTACTAAAAGAAATCAAAAAGGAAGGGACCTGTATGGCGTCAAATTCTTTTGAACTTATTGACAAATTAAGCAGAATAAAGGATAAAATGTTTTTCAGATGTTTTGAACTTAAAGACCTTTTTAATCATGTAAATTTAAAGGATTTATCCGAAATTTTATTGGAGCTTCATGAGCATCACAATCTCCACTCTACCATCTCCCTCTACCAATATAAAATGCTGATAAATATTGTTTTGTTTGAAAACATACTGCACAACGGTATAGGTTTTTATCGTCAGGTGCTGGGCATCCCAATGGGGGGGGGGGGGGTTGCACTTCGGTACTTGCAGATATTTACCTGAACAAGTATGAACAAGGTACATATTTAGTCAATGAAATGCCATACTACCGCTTTGTTGACGATGTGATTATTGGATATAAAAATCAACAAGAACATTTTGAGTTTGGGTTTTACCCTAAGTGCCTGGAACTTTTGGAAACTAAATATACAAATCCAGGAACTGTTGATTTTCTGGATATCAGTATTTACTACAATGAGAAAAACAAGATATGTTTTAAAGTTTATGACAAGAGGGATAATTATGATTTCAACATTAATTACATTATAGATTGGAAATCTAATTTGAGCAGTGGTATTTTTAGGAATATTATAATAAATCATCTAAATCGATATAGACGTCTCAACACTGAAAAAGAAGAACAGCAACACAGCGTTAATAAATTACTCAGGGAAGCAGCAAAAAGCAATTACCCACTTCAGTATCTAAGGCACTATGTAGACTTGATATTTGACAGAAAGACAAACAGTTTTATTTGATGATAGCAGGTCGGTGAGATATGGTTGTGCGGCATTGCTTGTGGTCTTCAAGAATTCTGTTGAGTAATCAGGTTAGGTTTATTCCCATCTTAAGCCCCTATTTTGCTTCATGGTCTATATACTTCGGGATGTTTCATGGATTTCATCGGACGGAGAAGTGCTTCAGGAAGACAGAGGAACCGGGAGTGTTTCTAGAGTAAAAGTGCTTTAACCGGGAACGGGGGGTCACTATCCCCCCCGGCCTTTTTTCTGTCGTTCCTGTAAACACTCTCCTTTCTTTTCCCCCTTTCCTTTGAACCTCCCCCCTTTTTTCAATTTGATGATGTATTTACTATTATATACCTGCTAAACTTGAAAGAGCGGCATGGCGCCTTAATGTTATGAAGTGTTATGATTATGTTTTTTGTATATCTTATTTTAAGATATTTTTCTAATATATATATATATATATGTGTGTGTGTGTGTGTGTATATATATATATATATATATATGTATATATGTATATATATATATATATATATATATATATATATATATATATATATATATATATATATATATATGTATATGTATATATGTGTATATATATATATATATATATATATATATATATATATATATATATATATATATATATATATATGTGTGTGTGTGTGTGTGTGTGTGTGTGTGTGTGTGTATTGCATTCTGCTTACCAAATCGGGAATGCAAATGACTGAATGTAGTTAGTTCTCTTGTTTTTCAGCATTTTCAATTATTAATAAATTAAAACTGAAAATTCTTCTTTATGATCGTTATAAAACCCATGGAACGCTTTTATATAACATAATTTAAGCAAAAGTTATATAAATATATTCATTGCATATAGTTTACGATAAGAATTGCATATAATTTATGATGAGAGTATGATATAGTTTATCACTGGGATAAATAATTCTTTATTATTCAACAAACTTAACCACGGTTTTAAATATATATATATATATGCCTGAATATAAAATATAGAAAAAAGTATTTATATCGCATATTTGAGGAATATCTAAATAGCTTACATATGATATGACTTTCGATAATTTCATTTCGTTATCTTATCTCTTTTAATGTGAATAATATATACTATATTTATGTTACCTTTCGCTGAAATTGGAACGTTAAGAAAATGGAAAATTATTTGGATGGATATGTCTCAAAACCTAATACATTAAAATTTGAAAATATAATTTACTTGCTTTGTCAAAAATATGGAAGAATATATCAAAATAATTTCGATATTTTAGGATTTTGAATTTTTTTTATTAAATTAAAATTTTTTTACCCGAAAGGGTATATACGTTCATACAAAATATCTTCAAAAGTCCATTGTAATTTTCTAAGAATCGTTTCATTACGCTCAAGAATCTTGACAATATTCAGATTTTGAAGTTTGCAATGATTGTAACTCAAAACTAAATGTGCTAGCTATGAACATCAGGAAGATATTTATAACCTTCTGCAAGATCTCCAAGGAGATAATATTATTTTATTTTCGATTATGTTCTCGATTTTTGAACCATAGTGGTTATAATTTCGATATTTTAATATTTTTACCTGTTAAAATTTTGCAATGGAATGGACAGCTGTAACATTTAAAATCTTACAAGTGCTGCAGCTCAATATGTGTTTCTCTTATTGAAATATAGGTGCACAGGAACTAGATATTTTGTTTTGAGTTTCTGGACTGTAAATACGTTTAATGATTGATTAGCTAGCTTTGAGGAGAAAAATTAAGAGTACGAAATTACAGAACGTAATTATGTATTCGAAACAAATTCAGAAATTTGCCTGAATCTTATATACCATAAGAGATATTGTATCAGTTAAGTTTATATGTAGTCAAGCAAGTGAGCAAAATAATTTAATTATGTGAGTAATAATTTAATTCTTTATTTAATTATGAGAAGTCTCTGATCAGGTTATTCGGCTGAAATCAGAGGAAAAATTAAAGTATTAGTTATAAACAGATTACTAGCTATAAGCGGATTAGCTATAAACATATGTGTAGCACTCTGAAAGTACTTCAAGGTTATATAATTGGATGTAGGATCAAATTCGTAGTTTTCGAAAAATAGAGTGAATTTAATTTTAATATTTTAGTACTTTGAACAGTTTTGAATGCCTAAAGAATACAAACGACCCACAAAGAAAGATGTTATTCACGCAAAAGCATCGGACTTAAGTCACTGCCGATTTTGTCTATGAAACATACTAAAAGATATAATATAATAATATTGTAATAGAGAAAGAAAATGAAATTTATTGAAATTAGTATTCCTTAAATATTTCACTTAGATCTGTGTTGATATCTTTCCTGTGCTAGTAATCAGAATAATGGCGTAACGATAACTCACAAGGTATTCGCTTAGGTTGAAAATTACATCATAACTGACATGAAAATAATAAACAAGAAAGATCAATTATACAGGGTGTTCCATAAATTCCGAATTAGTTTAAAAATTCCTAAAATTGAAGGAATTGGTATATTTGAATGCGGCTTGCGACAAAGTTAGTCTCATGAAAGGGGATTTTTTTGGTAGAGAAAAACAATTAGCTCAAAATTTTGTCGATAGAGGGCTCTGCACGCACGCAATCACAGAATTCCGTGGAAAACTACGTTTATTTGCATGAAAAATGTAATTATTTGGTAAATGTTTACAAGCACATCACAGCACTAGAGTACTTGTTCTATGTGTCCGCCATCACCACAAATGATAGTTTGCAAGCGAGTGACAACACCATTAACTGCAGCATGTAGCATATCCGGATGGATGCAGGAGATTTCCTGGCGAATGGCATCCTTTAACTGCACTAAAGAAGATGGGCTGTTGCGGTACACTCGGGACTTAACGTAACCCCAGAGCCAAACATCTAGGGATGTTAAATCCGGTGAGCGAGGGGGCCATTCAATTGTACAGTGACGGCTGATTAATCGTTCTTCAGTAATGGTTCTGCTCAGGAACTTCTTCACTTGGCGATATGAGGAGGTGCCGCGTCTTGCATGAATGCCACTGTGTCAAGGACATTATGTTCCAATAAGCACGGTATCACTTTCTCCGTTAGCATTTGCAAGTAGCGTGTTCCATTAATTGAGAACGTCTGCCAGCCTGCTTTTGCACAGGGCTGTTCAAAGAAAAAAACGCCCACAATAATGGACGCAGTAAATCCACACCAAACAGAAACACGTGGGGAATGTACGGGCTCCTCACTGTAGGCATGTGGATTTTCCTTTCCCCAGATTCTACAGTTATGGGTATTGACTGTTCCATGCAATGAAAAATGAGATGAGCCTCGTCTGTACACAATCAATTGAGCAGCCATTGTGGATCTTCGTCAATTTTCGACAAAGCCCAATTTGCGTATTGCACTCGCTTAGCTCTGTCATTTGGTAAGAGCTGGTGCAGTGAGTTCAACTTGTAGGTGTACAATTTTAATACACCATGAAGGATGCGGAATACCGATGTCTTCGGTATACCACTTATTCTTGGCAGTTCTCGTGCGCTACTTGCTGCACTCGTTGACTGTTCCCTTAGAGTGTGCATTTGCGAAGCCACACCGGAGGTACGGACCTCTGACAAACGTGGTCTACCACGGCGAGGGCAATTACACAAACTTCCCGTTTTTTGAAAAGTCGTACCAGGGAAACCAGTCTGGCAGGAGCGATTGGACCAGAATCATTCTTCAATTTCTTCTGTGTCCGAAATCTTCGTAAAGTTTCAGCCGGCGATTTGTGGTTGAGATAAAACAACTTAACCAATCGTGCTTTATCCAGCAATGTCAACATCACAATGAAACCCAGTAACAGGAAAATTCAGAAATGAGCTTTAAATCATACACCCAGCATTTTATAGGATTCTGATTTGCATATTTCCTGCGATTGTTTGCGTGCATCGCCCTCTATTGACAAAACTTTGAACTAATTTTTTTTCTCTACCAAAAAAATCCCCCTTCATGAGCCTAACTTTGTCGCAAACCGCATTCAAACATAACAATTCCTTCAATTTTTAGGAATTTTTAAACTAATTCGGAATTTATGGAACACCCTGCACATAAAGCATTATGAAACACTTTCCAACTTCAATGCGATTTTATTTGAACATCTCTAAAATGCGATACATTCCTCGTTAATATTTATAAAATTCTCACAATACTGCATTAATGTATTATATTTGAAAACTTAAAATTTCATCGAAAAAAATGAACTTCATTAAAATGGCGGCAATGAAATATAAATTGCCTGGTTTAAACATCTCTAAAATACGATACATTCCTCGGTAATACTCTTAAAATTATCATATTACTACAAAACTTATTATACTTGAAAACTTCATCGAAAACAAATGAACTTTATTCAAATGACGTCACCGAAATATAAATTGCCTGGCTCTTTATATAAATGCAGCATTTCATTCATTAACCTTTTTCCATTCCTTTCATTCATCGCTACTATACTATAATAATTTATTTTATTTAAAAACTTAAAACCAAGCAGGTACAAGTAATTTAACTCTATGCTTAAAATTTCATTGAAAAATTCGTTTGCTTATCTGTGTAAAATCGACGAATGTTTCATTGATATCAGCTATATTGCAGACACCATGAACTAAATAATTTTGCGTTAAAGAAATGCAGCAATTCTTATACAGCTCATTCTACATCTTTTGGTGTTTACAGTCTCTATAAGTGAAAATTAGGCTTCGTTGCAAAAATAATCAAATTTGGATGATCATTTAAACTGAAATATATTGTAATTGCGTTGTTAATTTCCTTATATACATATAATGTATAAAGAAAGTTGTGACGGGGTCGAAAATTCGAATTCGAGTTTTCAACGGGAGAGTACGTTTCAAGCATCCCTGAACACGAATCTGACGTTTTTGAGATTATATCTGTGTGTGTGGGGGGGGGTGAAAGTATATGCGTGTGTGTGAAAGTATGTGTGTGAGTGTGTGTAAAAGTATGTGCGTGTGTGTATAAGTATGTGTGTGTGTGTTTGTGTCAGTGAGACTGTGGAGACGATAACTGACGAACGAATGGAGCGATTCGAACAAAATTTGATCAAAAAATTACAATCCATGAATACTGGATGTTACGTGGAAAAACCACACGTCCGGTAAGGCCACGAAGAAGGCCGCCATCACATAAGGTAGTAAATCAAGATTAAATATACAAGTAATTAAAATGAAGAGACTTAAGTTAAACAATAACATAAAACATTTTTTCTATAAACATCATTACTAATAACATTTAACATTCCTACTTTACAAACAGCATAACTAATAACATTTAGTACTCCTACTTTATACACGATACATCTCTCACAGTGTTCTAATCAATGGATTCAATTCCCTAACCTTATATAATTCTAAATGGGGTGAGTGAGAGATAGAGTGCCACACAGGCCATCGTGTAAAATATGTGTAAGAACGCCTACCTTCATCATCGAAGATCTCAAGCTCCTCCGTTTGCCGTCTTAGAGCAGTCTCCGCGGTCCGCTGTTGACTCCGTCGCGCTTGCGACCTTTCGTTACCCTTCGTTCGATTTTCACACCACAAAAGCAAATCCCCGATTTTCGAACTTAAACCTTCAAAAATTGATCTGTCTCTCTTTCTCTCTCCCCTACAAGGTGCCCCAGTCTATAACTGGTCAAGTCAATTAAAAGATACGCCTTGCAGCTCTATTATTGGCCAAGGTCCCCCTTTGAAATTTAATAAATCTAATGTTTTTAGGCGTTGAAAGTTCTCACGAGAATGGTCCCATGAACCATGTGATAAATATTGACCTCTCGGGTCAGCAGTGTCAACCCCTTCCGTTCATGACAGCACCTGATGCTCACTTGAAATTGAGAAGCCCCCCCTTTCTTTTTCCGAACCATGTCGGGTACAGCTGCGATCGAGGGAACGCTATAATTATTACCTCGCTGCATGTGGGACCGTCTTCTCAGGTCTACTTCCTCTTTTAAAACTGTAATGTTACATTCTGATTTCAAATTTCAATGTAACACTGGAAGCCTACTGTTTTATAAGCAATCGGATGTTCAGTACCCCTTAAATTTTCGAATGAAATTTTAAAAAAAACATGAAAAATCAAAACATCTAATAAAGTTAAGCAAATAATAATTTATTATGTAGTTTTTCATTAAAAAATGATTGACATAAATTTTAGAACGTTAGCATTAATCGTTTTCGAGATATTGCACATTTTTCAAAAAAAAATATCAAAAAATCATATAAATTAAAAAATATATATTACGTATTTAGAAATATATTCACTTTTCATAAGTAATATCATGTAATAAATTTGGTGACATCATTCTCGTGGATCTAGCTCGTTTCATTCATGAGAAAAGATACTTTGAGTAATAATGTTGTATTTGAGCTTCAAATAGTAATTTATCTGCTATAAGAGTAACTTTCTTCTCCATCCTTAATCTTTGGCGAGATTTTGGCAACGAATTTGGCAGAATGTCAACTTGGCGACTTTTTTAAATTTTGCCAAATTAACGAAAATCTCGCCAAGTGGATAAAAATGACGCTATATCAATGAAAATGACGAGTAATTGACGGAAATACTACATCTTGGATAGAAAATAAGTATCTACTATAAGAATAACTTATTTTTTACTGTAAGAACAGATAATTCATTGCATTATATAAGGAAAGTCATGTTTTGCCCACATCAGATTTTTCAGTATGTAGATGCACAAAATTTAAGCAAAAATAAAGCGGTTTTAGGACAAATTCAACACTAAATATGAATTATAAAGAACTTTAAAAATCACGATTTCGACACAAAATGGATGCCATATTTATTTTGAAGTGTGTTACGTGATCTCTTCATATAAAAGGTCTAATTACGATTTTAACTTTTATTTAAAAAACTACTGAATATATTTTCCTGATTTTTTTTTATATATTTTATGGGATAACTTGAATATTTCCTTAAACTTTCGAATCAATTTGTGAATTTTAAATTTACTTAAAACATGTTTGAAAAATTAGATCCCATAGCGTTCAATGTATTTCATTTTTTTAACTTACGCAAGTTTGATTTTGTTGTTAAACGTATTTGATTAAACAAGCTTTAAAAAGAAATATAATATTTTTACACATTTTGTTTTTATCTAACTTGGTTCAATTAACATGGTCAGATTAGACACAACAGGCCTTTTTGGAATTTTTACTAGCTGAAAACAAAAACCCAAGCCTGTTTGTACACTATATTTCTTTCCAGCTAATTGAAAAACAAGTAAAATAGATTTAAGTGTATCTATCGGGTTAAAACAGGCTTAAGTTTAAGCTCAAGTATGGTTCAATATGGGTATTTTTTCATAGTTAAAACACATCTAACATAAAGAGAGCATGAACAACGTATATAAGTACAAATAACAA
The DNA here is from genome assembly GCA_951213105.1 of Amaurobius ferox. Lineage (NCBI taxonomy): Eukaryota > Metazoa > Arthropoda > Arachnida > Araneae > Amaurobiidae > Amaurobius > Amaurobius ferox. Next base: position 45,874,105 of record OX578134.1, on the reverse strand, counting down.
AAAAATGCAGCATACAGATGTTTCAGGAATACGTTGGGTCTTCTTCGTCAGTACAAGAGAACCAACAACCCCGATGTCCCAAAGAGGAATGGGCGCAAAGGAAAATACAAAGGGGGTTGTATACCCAATACATGGATTAATAGAGAGTCAAACAGAAATCAGCATGAAGAACAAGACAATATAGTAGAAAACAAGAAACAAGAAGATATTGCTGTGTGCCAAGACACAAAATGATATCTCGACAAGACGAGTTATGTACGGACAAGAACACATGATATGAACAATATGACACAAATAGCCTCAAAAGAATAGAATGAAGAATAAGGGAGTGGATTTTGCAAAGCACTCTGCAGACGTTTGACATAAAAGGGCTACTAGAAAGTTATTAACTGAATTACTAGAATTTTTCTGGGTGTGGTAAGTTTCAAAGACATCAAGATCGACGTGCATGTTTGTATAAACCTTGCAGAGAAATCTCAAAACGGTGGCTAAACTGGTAGCAATGTTGAGCAATTAAAGATTTATTAAATTCCCGTTTTTCCATCTAACATGTTTATACAAACTTGTCTGTACCCATTTATATCATATCAATTTCTATCTGTCGGTGTTTTTTCAGCGTTTTATTTAATTTGATTTGGTTTTTATTTGTTTGTTAATGTGATTCAAATCGTTGATGAATGATAAATTTATCCCAGTAGCATGAAATTTGACATGTCACTGCATTTTTAATTCATTTTTAATTCTTTTGATTTTGATCCTTCAAAGACTAGCTTATCCTGCACCCGTAATAGGAATACACTTCTTTTCGGGAAATAACTGGAGAATCGAACGACTAGAAAGTTCAAATGTAACATGCCCTTGATATTTGTCGTATATTCTATTTCTTTAGAAGTTGAATCTTATCGGTCAGGGTTCGTCTTTGGTTCACCATAGGAATGTATTTGTTCTCTGGTAAAAATTCGAAAAGCAGATTAGCTAGAGGATCAAAAATTAGTACTTAATTGTATTTTGTGTTGTATTCTAAATCTTTGGATTTTTAACACCATCGGGCTAGCCCGTCTTGGGCCCGCTATAGAAATGTAGTCGCTTTGGACGGAATAAATGGATAGCCGGAGCAACTTAACAGTACAAATTTAGTATGTAGATGTCTTTTGTAATATTCCTTGGAATCCATACGTTATTGAGCAATCCTATGTTCGGTCTGCCCAAGGAATGTACTCAAATCTGTAAAACTTTGCGGAATAATTTGCAACCGGGCTAGCAATAAAGTCTAAATTTTGTTTGGCGTTGCCTTTTAGGGAATATATTATTGTCTTTTTATTTTGAACCTTACATGTAGATCCCGTTCTGGAACCGGCAAGAGATTATACTAGTTGTTTGGTTAAATCTTGCGAACCGGAGCATCTAGAAAGTCCAATGTCGTTGTCATTCATACATTTGAACTGCATATATTTGAATACATGCATTTTTCAAACATGTAAGTTACACTCAATCATAAAAGGGTGCACTTTAAAAAACTATATTATTTGCTTTTACTTGTTATACTGTAGGACGATAAAATCACAAAGGTATTTTTGTGGTTCACAAAGTTTAATTTTATGATCCAGATTTTGAAACAAGTATGTATTTAAAATTCAGAATTAAGCACATTTATTTTTTACGACACTAATTCTGTTTATAATTCTATATCCTAGTATAAGAAAAGAGAAGAAAAAAATCATTGAGCAACAACGTTAAGATGAAAAAAAAGGGAATTGGGCAATACATTTTGTGAAAACTATTAACTTCGTAATTAACTGTTCGTACTTAACGGTAATTTATTTTCGGGTTTCAAAAAAGCAGTCTTCGTTCTATAAAAATTTCCATTACCATATTTCTTTTCCTTAATAAACTTGCTATGATTAATTTCTTGCAGCTTTAAAGGTATTGTTTAATTTAACTTTAAAGGAGGTATTACTGCCACATTTAAGTATTTTGTTATCTTTAATGTATTTTTTAACATTACTCTTCAAAAAAAATCTTCCCATAGTATCACTCAGTTCTTTCAATTTTCGAACTATCTGGAGAATAAAATGGATGTTTAATTAATTTTTATAAATCGAAAAAATATCATCGGCTTATTATAAATTTAGAATATGTAAAGTGTTTAAAACTAAATTTATGTTAATTATTATGAACTTTTATCATAATTTGAAAAAAAAAAACCTTGTGTCAGCAGTTTCAAGATTATTTCAAACATCACTCTGTTAAATATCAATTTAAGTAAATGAATTATTTTTAATAAGACTTTTCTTATAAGTAATTAAAATATTATATATATAAATATATGCATATATATATATAAATATATATATATATATATATATATATATATATGTATATGTATATATATATATATATATATATATATATATAAGAATCCAAAGAAAGAATGGAGAAGTTTCAACCCAAAAAACCCCAACATTACAAAAAAAATCATTGGAAAGGAATCGATAAAATAATGTCAAATAAAATCCAAGCATGAATGCTTTACACGTGGACTAGCCCTATGCCTAATAATGAATAGTTCATTTCGAAAAAACTATTTATCTGGTCCAAGTATTTTATAAAAATGAACACAAAATGCATGTTTCTGATATCAGTGATAGATTATATCTATAGACCTTGATAACTTGGACAACATGCAAAAAGTTTGAAAAATAATAGGAAACAAGAATACATAAAAGAAACTGCTTACTGCTGATCCATTGGAAACTTGAATAAAGAGACCAACGTTGCCAATCTCAAAAAATAAAAAGTTCAGAGCTGCTGTTGCCAATCGTGAGAAAGAAATAACAGAAATGCGAAAAGACGATTAAAGGTGATATTCAGCAGTAAGAACATGTAAATACATGGTAATGCTTATTCAAGAGAAAGTGGATGTCAGGCTAGAATAAGATACTAAAGAGAGAATTAAAGTATAATCTATCATTTCAAACTTTATAACTTAATAAGCTGAATACTTATATAATTTGCGAGTAATGTTATGTTTATTAATATGCATAGCATGAAATTTGTTTCAGATAATCTATAAATTCAAAAAAGCTGATTAAGTATAATATTTCTAAACATTTGAATCGAATTACAGGAATTAAAAGGTAATATTTTATTAAAGTTAAAATAGTATTTTCTATTATATAAATTAGTAACTATCCTATTAGTATGTTCAATAATAAGATTTAAGTATTAATAATAAGATTTTAAGTCAGTTATATATATACATACATATATATATATATATATATATATATATATATATATATATATATATATATATATATATATATATATATATATATATATATATATATATATATATATATATTCCTCATATTCTATGCATACTCTTATATATTAATTTTTTTCAGCATGATTTACTTAAATAAATATTCATTTAAAATACATAATATTGAGTTTAAGTATAAATTTGTAAATTATTTAAGTTATAAAGAATGTGAATATATACATATAAATTTGTTGAATAATTATTTATATTTTATGCAGTAGAGAAAAAATAGTTTTACATGTATTCAACATTTTCTTGAATTGTATTTACAGCAATATAATGCTATTAAAGGCTACATATATAACCCTATATATCATAACCCTATATACATTTTTATGTTTATCCATAACATATTGGATGAATATATTAACTCTATCAAATGTGTACTTTTTCTGTTAAAATAGTGCTAAAAATACCGCAATAAAATTAAATGTTGAAATTCTGGTGGATTTATAATGACATTTTATAAACAGCTTATATTATTTGTTTACATTTACATAAGCTAAGGCTTTCCTTTTTAGTAAATAGCTTTTCCTCAATTCACTAAATATTCACAGTTAACCTTAAATGCTTCCATTTTTCTGTTTAAAATGAAAATTCATTCATAATTCTTTAAAAACAGTTTAAATATCATAATGTACATAATTGTCTACAAAATAAAAGAGTGTCAAAATAAAATACAATTCCTTATTTTTTCAGAATTCCTTAAAAATTTGCAAATTACATAAAGTATTTCTGTGGGTACATATTACTTTTAAATGTGCAATTAAAACTACCAATCATTTAAATTCCCAATTCGTTTATGGCAGAATGTTAATTTATGTAATATATATAATTCCTCCGTAGAAATTAGTCACACATTGATAAAATACAAAATGTGTTATTTCATTTGAGTCCGGAATTAATCAAATGCAAAACAATGTGTACGTAAATTGAATTATATTAATGGAAATGATGCCTACAAATAACAGTTGCAATTGGCATTTGCAACAAATGCCAATTGCAGCATATAAATCGCATCCTAAGATCATAATATTGCATTGTTACAAGAACATATAATTGAGTTTAAATAAAATATATATTTAATACTTTACCATAGTGTCGCTTCAACGAAGATAAAAAAGTACACAATTTCAATAAAATGCATACCAATTCAAGAATATATATCAGGTTTACAACATTTTAAACTAAGAAATTTATCGGTAGTGTAACGTAGTAAGCACAAAGAAAATAGGATAATTAAGGAAACAACAAAATGTATTCAATTAGCACAGAAAAAATGATCACAGTTGCTTTATAAATACAGAAAGCGGCAATGCTATATACAGATAACAACGTAATGGTAACCCTATTAACATTACAGCATATTACTGTACACAAAAACCAAACCATTAAAAAATTGTCATCATGTAACTTATTTTTACTTTCCGAAATGTCTCTATTCATTTCACAAAATTTAGTGAAGGCAGTTAAACTTGTCAGACAATTAATTCATTCAGCTTTGGGCGGTATATATCCACTTCTCTAATCACAAGAACGAGTTATTTGACTTTCTGACTCTCTGATCTTGACATTTCTGGTGCATTCGGTAGAGCCATTACTTACAACTAGCGATACATTGTGGCTAATGCATAAACTCAAATACTCTAAAACATTATCCACGGCTTAGTACAATGGACAAGAAATCAATGGAGATCGAGTCAAGATATCAAAAGGTAAATCAGGAGTTAGCATGACTCCCCAAGATAGATTATGTAACGAGAATCTGTGAGGTCTGTGAGGTTATAAATGCCCCCTTTTATACGTTTTTAACAAATATCATGAATTATTTTGTACATATCAACTTTTTATTGGTTTGGTTAAATAGACCGCAATAAGCGGACCGGCCACCCAAGTTTAGAAGAAAGGAAGACGCGGTAAAGCCTTTGTTTTAGTTGTAAAAAGAGGAGATCAACAATTTTTTCCTCGGTGTGTGACGACAAAAAGGTCGATTGCATGAATTGCGGATTAGTTCGAAATAGCCAACTAAGGTACGAGAAGGACCACCCTCGAAAATAAAAAGCCCAGTATAGGCGATCAGAAGTGGTGGTCTAGTCTCCAAATTGAAAGCCAAAATATTTAGTTGACCGCAAGTAATACATAATTGAGTATTTTTGTGAGTAAGAGGAGTTCCCCGGTACCACCAAGCCCAGTATAATCTATTTTGAGTTCAATCAACTAATGAGCCCGTGGAAAAGAGTGTTTTGAGTGGGCACAGAAGTTTGTATGTACGAATCTTCGGAGAATAATTTTCTTGGCAGCATAGTGGTATCGCGGTACCTATGACATTAAAGGTATCGTCGATGAGTTCTAGAAAGTATTCAATTGGGCCACGTTTCCATTTAAAAATTAGGAAAAGAAACAAATACTTTGCAACTTTCGCTGTACATTAATTATTATATTTGCAATATTCTTATAATATATGAAAAAAATGTTTTTTTTGTGATTGTGGAAGTGCACTTTGTTTTTGTATTGTGAATAACTGCAGCCTATAAGGCATTTATAACCTCAAACAACAATTTCCAGAAGATGGCAAGAAACGTTGTGAGCCTCAAACATTGAATGCAGTCAAATGGCCGTCAGTGGTTGATATTTAGTTCAAATAAATTTATGTGGGGATAATAACAATTTCCCACACACGTCGTAGGGTCACGTGGGCCTTAGGAACTCAAACAGTTACGCCAAATATATAGGCTAAGAGTAACAAATTACTCGCACAAGCTCAGTAGCGAATGACCCCCAAGGGGGAAATTGAAGGGAGAGGCAGCAAGACAAGAGTGACCGTACAAGAAATGAGAATATAATTTGTAACGACACGATAGAAATTTGGCAAATCCAAGTGGTTGTAAAAGTTGATAAAAGTTGGTGATGAGTTTCAAAAAATAGTATTAAAATAAAATTCGATATAGAGGCCAAGAGGAAGGCAAGCCCCAAAGATGGATCTGGTCAAGATAATTCCAGCATAGGATCCTACAGTGAATATGGCATCCACAACAGCTACCCATTTTTATCGCATGAGAATATTTATTTTATTAAAATCAGTTTATTATAAGATACACTGCATCGCAGGTTGCTCCACAATCGGTACTCCTTTTGATCTCATAAGGAATTCGGGTTTGTTAAGATTTTACAATAAATTACATTTCGTACACCATACTCGGCTCTAAGTTAAATTGAAAATGGAAACAAACTGTAAAATATTTTCTCGAAGATCTTTGTGAAAAGTATATGTTTGCTGAAATAAATAATTACAAAAGAAAATCATAGGTGTCTAGGTGTATTTAATAAGTAGTCTATAATCGATGCTTAAATTTTAGGAACTGTATTTATTTATAAGTTGACACCGGACTTCAGACTATATGTTTGACGCATTATGCTGTCCACACTATTACGATCTGAGCCAACGGCCCTACCGTGCTGAAAACACCGGTTCTCGTTAGATCTCGGGCGCGGTTAGTACTTGGGTGAGTGACCACCTGGGAACACCGCGTGCTATTGGCACATTTCGGGGGCGTTAGCCCTTTGGTTTGTGCGCTGAGTTTGCACGCTGCCACAACTGCCGCCGTGTTCATGCGGAGTACGATCACGTTAAACATGCGGGTCCTTAAGTCCTTCCGAGTGGTTGGTGGTAGGGGAAGGAGGGTACGGTCCCTGTGGATGCCTCCCCCACAGGGTTCCGGTCTAAATTGGGTGGCACTTCCCGGCCGTCCAAACGGTTACATTACACCTTTCTGATAGGTCGGACGGTCTGGGTCTCAACAACACTGTTAAGATCTCTCTCCAATTAATTAACTATAAATATTTAATTTAATCTACTTATTCTAAAATAGTAGCATTTTTCTAAACATAAATGTCAAAAAAATATTAGTGTTATAATAGATCAATTTGATCAACTCTAATAACGAAAATGAAGGAACATTTTATTTTATATTGAAATCTTTATATTGCAAATTGTTTAATAAATAACATTATAATAAATTTAGTATAAATAGTAATTTTTCTTGCGTTTAGAATTAAATTATAATTATTTTTTAGATAAATTATAATGATTGACAATTTATATTTAAATTATAATGGTTTATTAGATTATTAGATTTATTATTATATTATTTCGTTTATAATTAAATTATAATGATTAATTAGATTATTTATATATATATATATATATATATATATATATATATTTAAGAAATACTAGTATAAATCCCTTTAAATTACTTTTTATAAATGTTAATTCATAAGTAAAATTACAATTTTGAATACATTATTAAATTAGTTTCCATAAATATGAGATATCCACAGACTGATAAATTTTAATAATTTTAAACAAAAATATTTCATAATAATTAAATTAAGCATTTCAACTGGGAAGTTACAAATTAAAATTAAACTTCTTAAGCGAATAAATAATTTCAACAGCATGTATAATTAATCATTTAATTAATTTCTTAAAAATATATTTCCTTATCAATAACTGTTTATTCCTACTCTTGTTTATGTATATAGATAGGAAGACATCATTTAAATAATGCAATGCTTAATTATAAATTGTAATGTAATATCTGAATTTATAGATGATTACGTATCTTTCATAAAATATAATACATGTGGATACAGCACAAATTTAATTCTTCGCTTCGTAATTTATAATTCAAAATGGATCCAATGGTTAAAAAAGAATGTTTAATGAATTAATGAGCCATTCATTTATACAGGCGTACTGTAGTTGGTTGTTGGCGTTCCCACGGTTAAGATTGATCTCCTATTGTGTTTTACACTAGTCTTGAACTGGTTTTAATATTTTAGCCAAGTCAAACCAAGACGATCAATTACAGCGATTTTATGAGCCTAGAAATATCCAATAACTGCAATATGACCAAGTTATATGCCATAATTTTGAAGACTGACAAATGTATTATTTTTATACATCTGGTTTCAAATTGTCACAAGATTGAGCTCAGAATATACAACAGAACGACGGAGTGTTAAATAAAGCGGCACTTGTTCTACTTGTATAGCAATTGTTATTGGAATGCAAAAAAAATATATATTGTTCAGTTTTTTACCTGGGCCAATATTTTAAAATGTTTTGTAAAACTCATTTAAAGGTTTCTTTTTACTATCTGATAACATATTAAAGTCGCCATTAGCTTCATGACACATATCTGTGTTAAGGAGGACCGGAAAAGAAAATAATATACTTGTTTGTTATTTATGTGAGCTTGCAATGACCCTTTTTCTTGACATGTGTGTCTATATAAAGTATAACTTTACATATGAAAATTAAAAAAAAAGTTTGAATATTTTATTCAAAAAGATATTTTTTTAATTTTAAACATGTTTAGCATTTGTTATAATTTCTGAACAAATTGCTCAATATGCATAATTCGTTCACTTTTGTACACAAAAAAAATTATCAGTCCTCATGATTAAGAAAAAATATGAATTGAAAAATTTTAATTAATTTAAAGGTGAAAGAAAAGGGCGATTTTCATTTTCATCTTTGCTTCAAAGCAAATATTAAAAAAAAAACCTTACTCAAAATCAAGAATCCTGATGGCAATTTATTGAAAACAGACCAGAGGAACTCGGTTCAAAATTTCACTGGACTCTTTCATTCATTTGGACTGCATTCAATTATTTTTGCGTTCTACGTTTCTACTTAATCACATAGCCGCAACTTTAACCGAGTACTGCAATTTATAAAATATACGTGTATGTTTTTATCATTCAAAATACTCCATCATTCAAAAATATTCAAAAAAATTTCGTTAACAATATGTGGCGCTTAGTCTCGAAAATGGCTATCTAAATCGAATTTAGCTCCGTTAGGTACATCTCCGTGACAAATACTATAAGTGAGATAATTCTCAACCATAAGGCATAAATCGGCATCTAAAGATATTTAAAGTATTTTAGACATCAATCCATTTTGTCTTTCCCTGAGAGAGAAAATGTAAATCAGAATTTGACAGGGTCTGTTTCGTGGTCGAGGCTATATTTGCAAAGATTTTTAAGACATCGGAAACTTTCTAGAAGGTCTTGAAATACTTTTTAAAAACTCGCTATTTTTTTATCCTGGAGCGGTAGTCGAAAATCCGACTCCGCAAGGTTCCGTCTCGAAGTTTTTTCTTATAATGTACTTTTGTGTACTAGGAGAAATTTGGAGAGTATGGAAATACACAAACAATTATTATATAAATAATTACTATATTACTTGTCAAAGAAGAGGAACTTAGCACTAATGAAAAATTAAGCGGCCATGTGTTTTTAATGCTTTATTTTGTTTAAAGTTATATGGTGCTTAGCATCGGAAATAGTTGTCTAATTTAACATTGATACTGATCCCAATTAGAATTCTGACCAGTAGTCGAGTTTCGGCTTTTATGCCCATAATGCGGGCTTTGAGTGGGTTCTAAGATACGTAACCTCCCCTCTCCCATTCGGTCTACTGCAAGAGAAAACAAAATTCTGCTCTGTTCAATCCAGTGATCGATCCAGTGATTATTGTGTAGCCATCCTATTTTTAACGCCACTTGAGGGGCTAATAGAGGATCTGCAAAAATCATTCAAAAATCTATAATCTACTAACCAGAGGATTCAAATCTCTAACTGCATTAGTTTCAGTCTAATGGTGGATAATAACAGTATGCAACGATTCCGCCTTCTAGGTAAACTCAACTGCTATAGATCTAAAAGCTGGAAAATGCAAAATTTGATCATTGGTTGGCCTAGCAGCTGTCGGAATATCCATTACATATGGAATGTGTTTGTAACTCTAGAAAATATCTTAAGGAATGTTTTGGTTGCAGGCATTTTTGCATCTTGACAGAAAAATTTGACTTTTCCAATTTTTTGTAAATAGATATCAAAGACATGTTTACAGAAAACACAAACTATGTCTGTTGGGTTTTTCGTTGTTTCCCAGTGTAAAATATAAATTGAGCACACATTCTCTTCGTAGGTTCTAAATGATATATCCCCATAGCGAGATCCCCGTAAGCCGTATGGCTGCTTATATAATTGTATGACATGATGTTAGTTAGTATCTTCGTTGCCTTCTTGGCTAATGTAGTCTGTAGTAAATATATTTATCGATAGAACATCTGATTATCTTGAAGTTATACGCTCTAACATAACTAAGACTGAAGGAGAGGGATCAATTGCAAATAACATCAAGTACCCCCAAATGTCAAAATCTTATCAGAAATATCGTATGATGTTTTTAATATGGCAGACGATAATTACAGACATATTTCTTCTCAATCAATGAACACGAAATTTACCTAGAATAGAATAATTTGTATTTTAGAACAATATTTCTCTAGTTATTCTTATGAAAGTCATTAAATAGTTTCAGAAGAAATATCCAGACTCTGAAATACCTAACAGTTAAACAATTACGAGATTGGAAAGTGTTTGCTGGAAACGCATCTGTTCAGGACTTCCATTTCAACTCAGAATTAAATCTTAAATTAAAATAGAGATTGCCTTTCTGAAATTCATAAAAGGTCACTTTTAAAACTATTGAACGAAGCTTCCATATGAATGGCTAGAGAAATATTGCTCTAAAAAATAATTTCGCCCTTCGAAAACGGCACATTCTTTGATTGATGAAAATGAGATCTATAATTACCATCTGATGAATTAAAACACATACGATATTTATGATATTTATGATACTATTGTATTGATCCTTCATGTAAAATCTTCTTAATTCTACTGATCACAAACATCATAAAACGACATGTGCTGATATAATAAAATATTTGTTCCTTACGATACAAATTACCTGTAAACTTCCGTTGTATTTTTTGTTTGTTTCTGATATTCAATCACTTATTTTCAGATAGGATATTATTGCAATTACATGCTATAATATTTCGGATTTTGTATATGCATGTTAAGGAATTGCAAACTAAAATTCTATACATTTTGTGATATTTTGAATCCACAAAATACAACACATACGTATTTAAAGAATTTACAAGGCTCCAATAAATATACTAAGCATTTTATGAACATACTTTTATTTAAATTTTTGGCAGATTATACGTTGCAATGTTATATAAATAAATTTGTATAATAACATTATTTTCAAAATTTAATTAGAAGAAAAGTATATAAAATTCAATCATCTTCAAAAAAAGGATCAAATAATAATATGAATGGAAGATAATTCTAATATCATTGTATGCTGAAATCCCTGGAGATCGCCTTATAATTAAATAAAACGCTTTATTAGACATATCTCTTTTTAGATGTTGCAGTTTGAACTAGTAATGATTTTTTTTAAATAATAATATTTAAATTTAATCAGAAAATAAGGTATCTCTAAAATATCTTATACAAATGCAATACCAGTTGGAAAAAAGTACAATCATCAATTTCATTGTATTATTAAATTAAACTTCAATTTTCATTGAATTTCGAAATAAAAGAATGTTGTTATAATCGTTGTAATTAATTAGTTTTATATAAAGACAACTTTAGTCTAATGGATTTTAGATTAAAAACGTTAATTAATTAATTTTTTAAGAACTATTAACAATTTTCTTGTTAATATCCATAATTAATCATCCAATTTATTTTTTTTAAATATAAGTTTCCTTAAAAGTGCAATATACATACGTACGAATGCTATACATGGCTCACATATGACTAAAATTTATGCATCTATAATAAAGTACAATCATTTTTCTAATTTAACAAAATTATTTTGGAAGGAAATAATTATGGCATAGGGTTTTTCATTTTAAATTTTGTTCTAAAATGTCTTTTGATGCCTTATGAGGGCAACGCCTGGTTTTCCCTAGACACTAGCAATAAAGTATCGATTTAAAGTATCGATTTCTGTATGAGCTTTTTTTGAAACGTTCTGAATAGTAAAAGCTTCATGATCAGTTATTGTTCTTTAGAGAAATTCGTAAATGTCCGTACGGTTTGTCCAATGCCGAAGTTACATCTGATAAAGTTAATATATATATATATATATATATATATATATATATATATATATATATATATATATATATCCACTTTTTTATACATACGTTGAAAACAAATGTTTTTGGCATTGGATCGATGTGAAGTAAATTTAAATTTGACGCTTTTGGCAATTTTATTGATCGAAACAAATTTACGTATAGCAAAACGTATAATTGCTGCTAACATAATTTATGTATGATTGTTGCTAAAAAGTAGAAAGTTTGTAATACTTGTGTATGAAATAGAGTAAACAAACAAAGTAAGCATGTCAACCTGCTTCAAAGGCAGAGAATGGCATTCTTCAAGAATAATACCATTACTACACTATATTTTATCCGGTACCATTGATGCGTGAAACTTTGCCACACGTCCGGTCAGGACGCAAGTATTAAAAATTCTCCCCAAAGTGAATCTCGACATTGGCCGTGTCGAACATAAATACATATAAATCATTTAATCAATTAATAGAATGTTAATGGATAAGGAGGACAGCGAACATAATATAAAACAATAACACATTTATTTACAAAATGGTTATAATAGTAAGGAAATATTCAATTAACATTTTAACTCCAAACATCTCTACAAAATTATTCTGCAATATTTGTTACGTTCCACAAGGACTTCTCTTATAATTATCATTATTTAAAACATGCAATTAAACTCCATTACGATTAAATTTTATTAAGATTACAGTTAGTTCTTTTTCAAACATATATTGCCTTAAAATATAATTGAACTAATGTACACAACATACAATTCTCTTAAATGTGGATGTTCTTTAAATGTCGCGCGAGAGAGAGTGGGAACATCGTGTCATCAAAACTGTATGCAAAAATACATGCATGGCATACCTTGGTATCTCGTGGGATAGTTCGTCATTGCGTTGGAAGGAAATCAGGAGCCCGTCATCTGGAATATAGGGATCATTTTACTCATGCGATGAGATTCCAGTGTCCAATTTATTTATCAATTATATAAAACATGGCCCGCTTCTCTTACCAAGGGGATAATGCTGTATCCACTTCATTTATCAAGTCGAGATTGTGATTCACTGATACAAAAACGATTTAGTTCCCAATACTTCAATACATATTTAGTCGAGTGACTTGTGTCGAGTCAGTTGAAGCATATGTTCTTTAAAATAAATTTTATATACACTATATAACAAAAAATCGACGCACCAAGGAGGAGTTATCCGATTGTGATAAAAATTGTTGCATGTGAAGAACATACATAGAAAATGAAACGATTGAAATCTCAGAACAATTTAATGATTTAGAGTTTGACCGTATACAAGGGGAGGAAGTTAATAAGGCGTTGGTCCACCTCTGGTCTGGATGCGTTACCCGGCATGGCAAAGGCTGATAAAGTTCACGGATGATGTCCTGCGGAATGTCTTGTCAAATCATCTCCAACTGTCGGGCTAAATCGTCAACATTCCGGGATGGTTGCAATCGCCTTCCCAAAGCGTCCCAAATGTGATCTATTGGAGAGATATCAGGAGACCTAGCTGGCCAAGGAAGTGTTGGGCAAGCTTGAAGACAATTCATAGCAACACGTGGCGTGTTCGGACGGGCATTATCTGGTTGAAAAGTAAGTCCGGGGTGTCGCAAAAAGACCGGTAACACAACCGATCGTAGAATGTTGTCTACGTACCGCTGTGCTGTCAGTGTGTCAGAAATGACTACCAAAGGGGTCCAGCTATCAAAGCAGATGGCACCCTAGACTACAACGCTCTGCTGTGGGCATGTGTGCCGTGCGATAGTAAGGGCATGATCTCCACGCTGCCCTGGACATCTTCAGACACGTCTGCGGTTGTCGTCAGGACACAGTTGGAAAAGGGACTCGTCAGTAAAGACTATATGCCTTGGCATACTAAATTTCATTACAATAAGACAACTCTTTCTTGGTGCATCGATTTTTTTATTATAGAGTGTATTATACTCTGTATGTGGGAAATCGAAAAGTCTATAGCTCTATTATTTATTAATTGAGTATTGTTTCTTCAAACTTAGCAAGTTTTATCGTTTGTGGTAAAGGTGCGTTATGTCATTGGGGTAGTAAAGAATATATATTATTTTGGGGGTAAGGAGTCGTAAAGAACTTAATTTCTAATAGAGATAACTATAGCAATTAAAAATTTTGCTGGAAAATTTACTTGCGTCGAGGATTCTTGGAATAGGGCGTATGAAGATGAGGGGAGGAACTCGTTCACGTAACTTTAGGCACCCTATATTTAGTCTACAGTGTAGGACAGAAGTCTTTATTTTACTTAAAAATCCCAATTATTAGAAAATAGGATTTGGATTCAAGTCTAGCAATAAAATTTGCAGAACCGTAAATCATTTCCGTCATTTAAGTCAATACCTTATCGGCAGTAAGTTAATGCCTTATCTTATAGGCTAAGTTGGCCCTCTAAAAGCCTATGATACCATTATCGCACTATATTATTTTCCTGTGGCTATTGTATGGAACTAGATAAACTTTATTATCAATTGGACGGAACCAGAAATTCGGAACGGGTTTCCTAATTGTTGCTTAAAAATGCTGACAACTTTCTCATTTTTCATTTGTATCATATATTACATAACAATTTTAAAAAACAAATATACATTTTCGTGTGAATTAGACAAAGTAAATGTCGTTCTTTGTTTTCAAAATATTTGTATAACTATTTCTATTTAAAACAGGAAGAGGTCTTAAAGTATTCAAAATTTTTAAGGGCTTCATTTCATAGAATTTTTTATAGATCAATTATTAATAGTGAAAGCCCCAGGCCGTCCGGCTCGTCCAGAGGACTTGGAGCAACAAAATGGATTAATAGTGTAAATGTTTATCACCTGCAACATTAATGAGGATACATTTTAATAATCTAACATATGATAAATATCTGTAGCATTATGTATACAAATATTATTATACTGTAACATTATATTAACACTCGTACTATTTTCTTCCAAAGAAATGCAAAAAATATATCCTAAAATATAAACACTCATTTAAATTCTAACTGTAAATAAAAGAATATAAATATAAATAAATATAAACATATAAATTTATGTATGCAAATTTAAATGCTAATGCCAAACTTATTTCTCTACATACCTCAATTAAGTTATAACTTCTTAATGAATTTATTTAAATGTAAAGATTTCAAGTTGTACACTTGCTGAATAGTGTAAAAAATATAAAAATAATATTTTTCCTTAATTTATACGCATTGTTAGCTTAATTCAAACTTAGAAACTGATAAATTAAAATATTATTTTGTTATAAAAATATGTTTTGTTATGCAGATCACAAAAATATGAATATTAAATATTACTTTTCTATTATTTATTTACGTCATGTCACGAGAAAAAATTAAATCCTACACTATTTTCATATATTATTAGCATAAAAAAAACAATGCATTTTATGCACACATTTATTCTGGTAGGATGTTTTGAAGTTCTATCATGTACATTTCTGTCATATTATTGTTATTGTTAAACTTCTGTGAACACATAAAAAATGTAAATTATATGAATAATTCATAATTTTATTTAGAGCGAAATTTTAATATTTCGCTTTAAATAAAATTATGCAGCATTGTGATTCCGACAGTCATTCCTCTAAATGCAGGTCGAGCCAATATACACCACATTATTGTATGGCTGTAAACAACTTACTGGTTTAAATAAGATATCAACGGACAGGCATAGATTTAATATTTTCTCTCTAACCTCATACTGACGCTTTTGTCTTAACATTTTATTGTCTTAAATTGAATATCGGATAACAATTCTGAAGAAGTGCAGAGTTGGTATTTTCTCTCTGACCTAACACTGACACATTTGTCTTAATCTCTAACTGCCTTGAATGGGATACCAAAGAATATTAGTGGAAAGTCACAGATTTCGTACTGT
Source organism: Amaurobius ferox (assembly GCA_951213105.1). NCBI lineage: Eukaryota > Metazoa > Arthropoda > Arachnida > Araneae > Amaurobiidae > Amaurobius > Amaurobius ferox. Next base: position 45,857,842 of record OX578134.1, on the reverse strand, counting down.
CTTGAATGATACTGACGCTTTTGTCTTAACATTTTATTGTCTTAAATTGAATATCGGATAACAATTCTGAAGAAGTGCTGAGTTGGTATTTTCTCTCTGACCTAACACTGACACATTTGTCTTAATCTCTAACTGCCTTGAATGGGATGCCAAAGAATATTAGGGGAAAGTCACAGATTTCGTACTGTCTTGAATGATACTGACGCTTTTGTCTTAACATTTTATGGTCTTAAATTAAATATCGGATAACAATTCTGAAGAAGTGCAGAGTTGGTATTTTCTCTCTGACCTAACACTGACACATTTGTCTTAATATCTAACTGCCTTGAATGGGATACCAAAGAATATTAGTAGAAAGTCACAGATTTCGTACTGTCTTGAATGATATACCGCAGGACAGAATAGATTCAATATTTTCTCTTTGACTTCATTCTGACGCTTACGCCTTAATCTTTTACTGTCTTAAATAGAATATATGACAACAGTTGTGAAAAGTACAGAGCCGGTATTTTCTATATGATCTCACACTGGCACTTTTGTCTTAACCTTTATCTGGCTTGATTGGGATACCAAGAATATTAATGAAGAGTCATAGATTCAGTATTTTCTCTTTTACTTTTTTTCTCTTAACCTCTTACTGCCTTGAATGAGATATCGAAAAACTTTAGTGAAAAGGCATAGATCCTGTATTTTCCCTCTCTCCCGTCACTGTACTTCTGTCTTACCCTCTTACGATCGTGAATGATATATCTAAGAGCATTAATGATAAGGCATAGATCCAGTATTTTCTCTCTGATTTGACATTGATATTTCTATCTTAACTATTTACTGCCTAAATGGGACATCTATAAGAACATCAGTGCAAAGACATGCATTTTCTCTCTGATCTGACACTCACACTTTTGTCTTAATCTGCTTTTGTTTTAAATAGGATATCACATAAGTGAGAACTTCTGTGATATCCCCATGGAAAGTAACATATTAGTTATTTTCTCTTTGGTCTAAAACTGACATTTATGTCTTGAAATCTTACTGTCTTGAATAGGATAATAACATTAGTGAAAATTTACAGATTCGTTACCTTTTCTCTGACTGGACACTGACACTTCTTTCACAGCTGGTGATATTAGTCATCACTATGCCATTACTCGTGAATTTGCTTGGAATAATGCTGATTTTATGTCAAATGTAAAAGTATTTATTTTTGTAAATTTTAAAATTTAAATTTTTGTAATACATTTAACTTAATTTACAGTTATCATCCAAAAATACGACATTCATCTATTTGATGAATTCGTTCTTAGAGGCAATATGGCCGTTCTGAGGTGCCCAATTCCAAGCTTCGTCCAAGACTACGTTAGAGTCACTTCCTGGGAAAGAGTGGATGGATTTTTAATTACTCCAGGAATAATAAGTGGTAATAATATTTATTTTGTTTCTTATTCGCAAAATCTTCAAACAATAGCATTTTTTTAAATAAAAACATTGAACAAAAATGTAATTCAATTTTGCAATATGTCCTACAGTCCTGGTCAGTTTGTCGTCTCGTTCTCGAAAGATACAGACGAAAAAATAAATTAAAAAATAATGGAAGGAATATGAATGTGGGTTTAAATTTCATTTCTGCAGAAATGTTTTCAATTTAAATATAGACACTAAATGTTAATCATTTATTTTTATTTCGCTTTGTTTTCACATAACCAGAAATGTGAATTTTTCAAAAATTCAAAATTTTAAGTATATAGGCGTCCTAGCATATGATATTGCTGAAAGTACGTATTTGCATGTGATTAAGTCACGTAAAATGGCGTCACGTTAAAGACTATTATATCATCAAATCGCTTTGGAGCGTGTCCCAGATTTGAATATGACAAATTTAATTTTCTACTTTTAGTATTTTGTACAAAGTATATTCACAATGTTAAAATATAGTTTTGAGACTCTACACAAATATGATTATTGATTTATTTTCTAGAATTTATCTAGTCCTTACTTTTTAGAAGCATTCTCTATTAGATTCCCTTAAATTGCAAGATGATTAGCACATATGTGCTTATATATTGAATTTATAATTTTTAGGAAAATATGGAATGCTTGAGAATGGGGATCTATATTTTCGAGATGTGACTGACAGAGACACCACTTACAGTTTTCGATGCCATACGGAAAATCTGATTACGAGAGAAAAGAAAGTTAGTACGAACTACTCAAAGATAATCGTAACAGGTAAAGTTTACTGGTTTTATGAATCTATCTATCATTATAAAAGTTTGTAGTTTCAATCTATGGCATCCCCAAACAAGGAAATTAATATTAATAAAAAATACATGTCTTCTTTTTTCACCTGTTGTAGGCGCAACTGAAAATTTAAGTGGCCTACGCTACGAAATATGGTATGGTGATACTTCAGTTCGGGGCCCCAGATGCCACAAAGCAATATATATTTTTAGTTTTTAATTATTTATATAATTAATTTGTGATAAAGGGCAATTTTGAGCAACTTTCACAATAGTCGATACATTTGCGATAGAAAATATTGTTACACAAATTTCATCTTGATATCATCAGAAAGATCAAAGAAAGCACGTTTTCGAACGATATGAAAGAAATAAAATATGCATCACAAAATTCGTTTTCAAGGACATTCGATTATATTTCATTTTTAATTTCGGTCATCGGAGATTCGCATGAGTCAGTTCTGACCGTTGATAAAACATGGTACCGTCCCAAATCATAATGCCAAATGTGGGTCGGTGTGACGCTCGGTGATATGGGATGGTGACAAGTCATATTTCTCAAAAAGCCGCCACATCCGTCCATGGCTGGTCTTCCTCCACAGGCAGAAGCGAGATCCATTCATAAACAATACTCGATGCCATTCATTGTTCCAGTTGTGATGACGACGACATCACGACGGCATGCATTACTCTGTCGAGCGTTTAATGGCACCCCAGTGGCTGGCTAACGTGCGTGTAAGCGTACCTCATTCAACCTGTTGTGAATGGTTTGGGTGCACGGAGGTGCAACCATTGATGGTGGTAAACTGTTTCGGATGTCACTTGTCGTTGCGAACTAGTATTGACGTGCCGTTCGGCAAATCTGTCGGTCTGTAAGCTCTGTCGCGTGCCTGTTCAATACTATATCTCTTCGGCGTGCTCTCTAATGTTCCTACGTCCATCCTGTATATATCGTGTACATATCGCTGGATAGTACTCACGTCGTGCACAACACGCATCATTCCCCAGTCGTTAACTGCAGGTATACAACTTGTTTATGTCTTCGGGGCATCGCTTCTTCACTTTTCGAAAATCCGGCTGTTGCAAATCGTCGCTGATAGCATTTATGGAACGAACAATCTGCTGACAATTATAACCCAAATCTGGATATCATGCGACCCGATACGTACGAAAACTTAATCATTTGCATATGACTCTCTCTTCCACCGATCCCGTGATTTACATATGGTTAGATTAATTCATTGTGTTACAATTTCACTTTTGACTAGTATATGTATCCCTCACTATGGAGGTATTTCGTATGTATTATCATCGCGCTTTGCAGTTGGGTCGCTATTCAGTCCCGTTTTGTTGACGAAATAAATATTTTAAATCCGGAATAATAAATGCCGTTTATGTTGTGAACACGCATTGCGTTAAGTTTATGTATATGAAGCTATTTTAAAGTTTAATAATAATGAGCGTTCGCTCTAGTTTGCCAGGTTTGCATACACGGAATGCGAACTTACAACCGGGCCCATGGAATCACTTATTTAAAGCAATATTACTGGTGAATATTATTTTAGGTGCTTATTTAGAGTGTATTACACCAACGCAGCATAAGCTTTACGCGGTGAGAGTGTTGTTATGGAATGAATGGGAATTATAGTTCTTACATGTGTCATGACACACATTTGATTAAAATGTAACATATAACGCCACTTAAAATTTCATTATAATGCTAAAATAACACTGAGATGTTCATATTAAATATTAGAATGGTACTAACCTTCAATTCCCCGATGCAACTATATAAAAATAAAATTGTTCAAAATACGCGATATTTTGAGGAATTTTCATTTTTTTTTTCTTCTAAATATACATGAATTATTTATGCATTTGGTTCTGAATTCGCTGGAAATAACGTTTGTCAATCTCTCTGTTGGTATCACAATGGAAATACTGTGATAATATTTCCGAGCGCTAAAGTACCCATATGTGTGAACTTTATTAAACAATTCACCTCAACATAAAATATGTAAACATACTAAATCCAATTTTTAAGAATGCTCCTAAATGTCATAGGACCTGACCTAAACATGCACATTACCAAATTTTGTAGCTTTGGGATGCGTAGATTTTCCTGAACACGACAACCACAAGAAACCAGACAAACATAAGAAAACTTTTTTTTTACTTAAGATTATATTTCCAGCGTTATGCGAGTCAAACAATTAAGCTTATGTAATTCAACTCATTAGCAACTTGTTAAATTCACACTTCATATTATATAAGTATGTTTTACAATATTGGAGGAATCTAATGATCATGACTTTTTATTTTAAAATGCACGAATAATACTCATACGTTATTGTACACTATGATTGCACACAATGTGATGTTAAAGGGTAAATGATTGATACAAAAGTAAGTCAACAGTTGAATTTAAATTACTACTAAATTTGAATTTATCATATTTAATTCTATTTTCTAGTTTTTTTGTCTTAATTCATTGCTTTAAATTGAAATGAATGTATTTCCATTGATTACTTAAGGGAATACAGACTTGCTTCACTCCATAAATATGGCATAATAATTACTGATTTTACATTATTTATATAAAGCTTTCATAAATGCGTTTCCATCCTCTCACTTTTATTTCCACAGAACCTCATCACAATCAGCCTCCTAGAATAATCCGACGGTCAACACGGGTAACAGCTAATTTAGACTCACGGGCCACACTGTCCTGTATAGCTCAAGGCTACCCTGTTCCTGTGTTTCGGTGGCATAGATCCTTCGGAGGACAAAGAATGTTGTCGGATATCGGATCCAACGTGAGGCAAGAAGGAGGTGTGCTAATTTTTAACAAGATCCAAAGGACAGATTCTGGAAGGTATTCTTGTCACGTCAGCAATACCATGGGAGAAGATAGGATTGAAATGGAGCTTTTTGTGGAAGGTATTGAAAACTGCATCATATATTGCTCTCAAAATGATTGTTTTTTTTTTAATTTCTAATTTGACAGATAATGTATGTCCTTTCATTTTCGCTTGTATCAATATGCCACTATTTGACAATTACAACAGTTTGGACTAGTTTTATACAGAACTTACTTCTAGAAACATTTTTTATTTCTGGTTTAAATCCATGGAAATTATTGCGAATAATTCTGGAGGTTATTGGAAAAGGAAATGTATCAATTTCTAAAAGTATAGTAAATTTAAATTTGACATCAGATAAATAAAGATATGAAAATAGTCAACATTCAGAATGAATTATTTTAGCTATTTTAATTTTTAAATGTTTTAAATAAAATTTGCGGATGTGTTTAAATCTGCAAAGGTAATTAGATTATAACTAATGATTTTTCGACAGAAATTCATACTTGAAGAATAAATGTGGATATTAGAGATGAATTTAAAAACAATCCGTATTTTAACACTCTCGATATAAAATGTGCAATTCTCGATATTTGTATTTTAGGATTTTAAAACTTCCTAAAATCAAACGTTTATATATATTGTTTGAGAATTTATTTATTCAGTTTTACATGTATCATCAAAATAAATTGTTATACACCACATACATTTCTTAATTTTTAATATATTATTCGTTTTAGTCACAAATTTTAATTGCAAAGATTACTACCAATAGCAAACACTAGACATATTTTTCACACCTATGTATGAATTTATTTTTAAGAACTATTGAAAATACATTTGTTTCCACAGATATTGCTTCAATGTATTTTTCATTTATCCTAGTCTAAATTTACTATAATTTAATTTTACTATAATACTGTAACTTTCGCAAATTTAAAAAAGTGAATTTTTCTTAGTAGATTTAAGAATTTGTATCGTAGTAAATTTAAGAAAGTGAAGAGAGAAAAAAAATAAGAGGTTCAAATTTTTACGGTTTACTGGTGTAGCTGATTTCTCTTTCGTTGAGGGATCAATTATATTCGAAACAATTTAATATATTTTTATTGTTCTTGTTTAGTGCTGTCTTACTAATGAATATTTATATCAACAGTCATTTAAGTTGATCATCCCATGTCAATAATCGTCCCATTTTAAACAGTTTAGAAAAGTTTAAAACAAAACAGTTTATAAAGTGTTTCACTAATCGCTAACAGTTGACTTATTTTTTTTTTCCAGAACCACTGAGAGTAAATCTCTCTCCGCAGGAGCTCCAACTCGACGTGGGAAAAACTGCCCTCTTCAACTGTTCCGTTGAGGGCCATCCAATCGGGAGCGTCGTCTGGAAGAAGGACGGGAGATTTATCGCATCCAATTCCCGTGTCCAATTTCCCACTCCCACTTCCCTCCAATTGCGTCAACTCAAAAGACAGGACTCCGGAATGTACCAATGTTTCGCCCGAAGAGAGTCGATGTCGTCCCAAGCGGCCGCCAGGCTCATCATTGGAGGTACGAGAACAAATGCAGCTGTAATGAGCCCTAACAAGGCTCCCTTTTTATTATTTGTCCAGTCATATATCGTGATTAGATAGGAAAGAATGGGAAGGGATATTTCGAGGAATGTGACCGAAGGAATCAAGATCGATGGCTCATTTGAGAAAAAAACTGGAAATGTTTTTGTTAAATATGCACTTATACTAAAATTCTTTATTTGTTAAGTATCTTCAAATGCTAAATCTGTGTGTTGATATTTAATTCAAATGCATAGAATTCGCAGGTAAGTTAGGGAGGAATTCGTTGGTAAGTGTTTCATTGAAAATATATCATGTTGTACAGACATGTTCAATCATTATCTTATCACAAATGAAAAGCACTACAAAGTGGAGCCTATTAGATGGGGTGTATTTACCTGAATTGCCAGGAGTTTATATCCTTCAAAATATTTAAGCAAGTACAGACCTATTTTAGAATAAAACATATCAAATTCATGAGAAATAAAGGCCGTCCTTTTTAATTTTAATCATTTTGGACGGACGACATTGTGCTTTTGGGCTTCGAATATGATTTTTCTTTAATATTATGGTTAAATGAACAGGCGGATATTCATAATTCGAACAACCCCAGTAGGGACATGTACTCTCATAAACAATATTATTTCACATATGTTACTTGCAATTCCAAAAAAATTTACAATAACGATTTGCAGTGTTGTTAACATATGAATTGATTTTTTGGAATAATATATGGAACCTGAATAAGTCATTATCAAAAAAACAGGTATGCCCCTGGATATGATAGAAAGCATATTTTTTCCGTGTTAATATGTGAAATGCTTTAGGCGATGATATACAGAATATTATTACACGATTACAAAAAACAGATTCAGAGTACAACATCAGCCTATTTTCGCAGAATTGTACTTTCAAAACATAACGTCTAATTTATATTTTTCGAAAGCTTTTACGTCTTGTATACCACTTTAAGTAATGCTTAATATAATTTGTTAATATATATATATGATAATTGTGAAAATATGATTTCATGTTTCTCTCTCTCTCTCTCTCTCTCTCCAAAGTTTATCATAATACACATTGGAGAGACTATATTTAAAACAATTCATTACGAATGTGCGCATAAATGTCATTGAAATGCGATTAAGATACATTCCCTTTCTACCACTATTCCAATCATTCTTGCTTATTACACCTTCTGTTTTTAGATTTAGCACCACAGTTCAAGATCACATTCCCCGAGAAAATTGTCCGCCCAGGAAGCTTCATATCCTTAATGTGCATTGCTAATGGCAACCCAGCTCCTCAAGTGAAATGGACACTGGACAGCATATGGACATTGTCAACAAGACCGGGTGTTTTAGTAAGCACTTATTTAAGCACTAGAGGGGATGTCATCAGTGATGTCAACATTACATCAGCCGATGTGACGGACAGCGGAGTTTACACATGCACAGCATTTAATGAAGCAGGAAGTGTGAGTCACTCGAGAAGATTGAACATTTTCGGATCTTTGTTTATTAGACCGCTCAGCAATCTGACAGCTCTAGCAGGAGGAACATTTACTGTAATGTGTCCTTTTGGCGGTTACCCTTTTGACAGCATTGTATGGAAGAAAGGTAAGCAATATATTTTAATATAAGGAAGTTTTTTAAATACCTTAATATATAGTTAATATTTTAAAAATAATATATTTCTTCAAATTCATACGTACTCCTTTTAAAAGCCTACACTAGTTTGAGTTTAGGGGCAAACCACATGCACTTTTTGGAATAGTTTATTGAAGGGAAGGAGCATTGTATTTTATAGAAATCATAAGTATCACGAAAGCGCTTATTCCAATTACTGTGAAATGCCTATTCCCAGCTGAAGTGTGCATACATTGTGCCAGGAATATGCACAAACTTGGATCGAAAAAATATCGGTTGTTTATTTTATTTGAAGCGACTTTATACCTATCTTTTATAGCATGTACATTTAACTCGAAATATACGATACGATCACTTTTTGTTGGGAAGAGCTGAAGATCGAAATTAGATAATACATATATATATATATATATATATATATATATATATACTATCAGTACTAAGTATTTGTAAATAATATTATTAATAATTTCAAATATACTACGTAATAATTTTACAAATGCATTATTTAGCCTTGATTGGATAATTCATTTTTGTGAATTTCACCCTTTCTTATCACTTAACTTACCACTAGGCCTGAGTCTGATATTGTATACTATTTTCGAAAGACTACTTTCCACTTGTCCTGGGTCCTATACTGATTACTATTTTTGAAACTCTTCATACGAATTTTGTTTCGTTCAAGTGTATTCATTTCGGTGCTCACTCGCATCGACGAAGTGAGGTCACATGCTCTGTCGACTGTTACTCTGCGAACATGTTCGACTTCCACGTGGTAGCTGTGCCTGTGAGTATTTCTGTTTTTGATATTTATGATTTATAATTCAATTGATTTATATTATTTCTCCTTCCAATAGCCAGTAGACAGTTCCAATGGTGTCTATAGTTATATACTATCGCCATTGTCAGAAACTGGCTATTCTATCGGTTTTAATTCGAATTGTATGGTTGTTCTGACCAGAATGCAATTACGAACTAACCGCCATTTTTTGTGTAGTTTCAATTGATTGTTCTCCATATTATTAAATTTAATTTTGAGCTAATTATTATTGCCTTTTCTCATTTTTGCCATGTTTTCTTTTTCATTTCATATATATATTTATATATATATAATTTTTTAATTGTGATTTTTGTATACTATTTTCTCTTCATCCACTTTCCATTATAGTGATAAGTTACCTTCTATTTTTATCCTTAGTCTTGGTCTATAGTTATTTATTTGTAACAGATATGCTAACGATGGGTTTTTTTTTGTACTTACTGTAGTTTATGCATAGGATTCGTTTAAAATATTACAATTTTTATTTATATAAGTATATATATATACATCAATTATACAATATAACATGTATAATCACGATTGGACCATATGTACATTTTACTAGAAATAAGTGCAAAGCACAAGCGGAGCGACTTAGTCGTTCCTCTCGTACATCCTTATTTCATTCATCCTAAAACTTTATGCAGTAGGGTAGTTTTTAAGTTGTTCAGAGGAACGGAATTATGCAAAACACACCGGGTTCCGTTCATCGATCAATTATATCATTCAATTCACGATAATAAAATTTAAAATTAAATATTTTGAATTGAAATTATTCTTTATTGCTTCATGAAAGCACTACAACTTTTCTAAATAAATTTATATTTTTATATTCGGCGTACTAACTTTTCTGTATCCATTTAAGAGTGAATAGCAGCGTCTTTATTGAATGCTATTCATTTATTTTCTAAAGATGATATGTCCCGAATTTTAAAAGTTACATCATCTGCAAAATACCTATTACAAACTTTGATTATTAAAATAAAATCATATTAAGTCATTGCAGAGAATGCCATTTTGGACGAAATGTTTTATCATGTATGAAAAAGAAAGAACAAATACAAAGAGTATAGGAATTAAAAATTGAGCTGCACTTGCCAACTTTTGAAAATGAATAGGTGCATCAGGTCACTTTTGAACAATGCTATGCCAGCTCCACACACATAATAGATTTGCAGGTTTTAAAAGAAAATTGAATTTAGAAAAATATTAATACAAAACGCAAAACAAAAAAGGTTCTCAAGACACGAGTAATTTCTCGTGATTATAAATTTCAGATTAAAATTTACCAAATTATGTACTTCGTCGGTAGTTGATTCTTGCCTTCAGCTATTTTCAAACTGTTGCTTGTAAGTACCTCCTAGTGTTCCTATTTATTCTTTATGTTCCGTATTTAAACGTTTCTTGTACGTATGTATTATGTTCTAAAGTTCTAGAATTTCTACATGGGACTATATACTAAATATTTATATATAATTACATTAAACATGCATTGTTATGAGACACATATAAATGAACTAAAAACTTCGTTAGTAAAAACACAGAAATGTTATATATTAGATTCCTAGTATCAGCAGTATTAATGAAAAAATTGTTTGTGTTTATATTTTATATATTTTAAATAAATCGGTAGTTCTTTCAGTTATGAAGAAAATCGAGTTTAGATGACGATTTGATTTTTTTCACTTTCCTAAAATTTCTATAACAAAGGATTTATTCAGATTAGACTTACAATGTTGCATAGGCGAACCTAATCATGTCTGATTTACAGTAATGAAGAAAAAAATGGGCATAAACCACCATTTGAATATAAATGATTCATTTTAAGACTGCAAAATTATATATTGCTTTCTTAAATTTTATATTAAATTAAAAAATATATTTTAATTAAAAACATGCGCTATTAATGTCCTTAGCACTTGCATATAATGAACGGTTTTAACTACAATATAGTATTTCTAAAGTTTATTTGAAAACGTTATGGAAAAAAATTGGAAATTTCTGCCATATGATTTGGCAGAATTCATAATTTATTTGCTTTTAAAGACGCGCACTCCCACTCAAATGCTGGCTGTTGTTCACAATATAATTCAAAATCAGGTATAACTAACTATTCCTGCAAGAATAAATTACTTGCTGTGAAATATTCCACTATTTTTTTTTTTAATTGCGATATACTTTTATAACACGCATAACGTAAACTTATTAAGCAAATGTTAGTTGAGAAAAAACAGGGAAAATCGAAGAAATATTTCATTATAAACGCTGTAGGTGTAAATTAGTGGTTAAGTGTAATATATTGTTACGACATATCTTCTGGAATCGCGGGTTTACTTTCAGAATACAAGAATTAGTCCAAATTTCTGAATAACTAACACGTTTACTTACAAGCACATTGTAAATAGGGATACTATACAGAAAATATCTAAAGTATATTACAAGATCCATAAACAACTGTTAGATACAGTAAAGCAGCAGTAATGATCCACTTATTTCACAAAACAGCTGATGATATTCTTAAAACATTGACATACTTTAAAATGCAATGTTGTTCGTGTCACATGCTCCAACTGAGCGATGACTCACTTTATATATTTTCAGTTGAAACTTATCAAATAAAAGGCTCGTATCTCATAGAATATCCGTTATTTCAAGAAGGTTCTAGAACATTTGAATTGTTGCAAAATCTCGCGAAATTTGCGATACATCGCAAAATTTTGAATACCTTAACCAAACTATCACGATATGGCCACCCTACAGTTACGTCATGTGAAAAGCTGCCTGTACAGTGCTTTTGCCCGTTTGCCTCTTAAAATAGTTTCAAGTAAAGGCATTTTACATGCTCTTAACAATGTTGAATCTTACAAAAAAGTTGATATAATAAATTTATCAGTGTTGTTTAATAAAGATAAATTAAAATTGAGTAAATTCCAAATTTAAAAAAATATATCTTACCGCCACTGAAGCAAATTATCAGTTTATAACCGATATATAGATTACAGCCAGATTTGTTTCAATCAATATTTTTCTTTGAATCGCATAAATATATGTATATTCGTAATTATAATCAATGTAATTGTTTAATTTCCAAATACGGGTTTTATAATGGAGCGTATTTATCCAATATTCAATAAACCTCATTATATGCCCCCCCCCATCAATATCCTATAATAATATATAAAACACCGAGCCTTATAAATCTGCTTAAATTCTTTAAGCATATAGGGAATTGAATACTTCATTTAATTCCATCAAGGAATTGAGACTCCTGCGAGAGTCATCTAACTTTATTTACTGTACCGACGTTATTGAAATAAATGCTTCACCACGCTCGAAGTATTTCCTTTGAAACCACTTTAATTACGCTTTTATTTTCTGCGTTCGGCACAACTGAACTGCCTTAGAAATGAAAACAATCTTATGAAAACACTTGGTTTGATATTTACTGGAGTCTTCATGCACGTCATGCATAAATTCATTACTCTGTACTCTAAAGACTCAATATGTCGTTATTAAAATAAAGTTTCCGAGAATGGTAGAAATATATATATATATATATATATATATATATATATATATTTATATTTAAGGAAAGTTTGAAAGTCCAATGAAAGAAAAGTGAGAAGATGTAACTCGAAAAACCTAACTTTCGAACAAGCTTACAAAATAAAAGTATAAATCAGCAAATCTTCAAGCAAATAGAAAAAAATACAAATTTCGAATCATCCAATTAAAGTTAATTATCAAAAATCAATGATGTGGAATCGATAAAATAAATACAGATGAAATCCTAGTAATAACGCTATACACGTGGACAAAATCCTAGGCCTAAATCATGGATTTGTTCACTTCTTCAAAACTCTTTCTCAAGTCCAAGTGTCTTGTAGAAGCAAACACAAAAATGCATATATCTGAAGAAATAGATATATTATATCTATAAACAATTTCTACTTGGACAACATACATAAAGAAGAACAAATCAAAGAATAAAATTATTCCCCGGAATATAACTCAACAAATGCACACACTTGAACTAAAAACACCGGTTCTCGTTAGATCACCGAAGTGAAGCAGCATCGGGCGCGGTTAGTACTTGGTGGGTGACCACCTCGGAACGCCGCGTGCTGTTGGCCATCTCGGGTGCGGTATCCCCTTGGTTTGCGTGCTAGATTTGCACGCTGCCACAAATGCCGCCGTGTTCATGCGGAGTACGATCACGTTAAACATGTGGGTCCGTAAGTCCTTCCGAGAGGTTGGTGGTAGGGGAAGGAGGGTACGGTCCCTGTGGATGCCTCCCCCACTGGGTTCCGGTCTAAATTGGGTGGCACTGCCCGGCCGTCCATACAGTTACTTTACACCTTTCTGGTAGGTCGGACGGTCTGGGTCTCAACAACAACAACACACTTGTTGAACCCGGGAATCCAGAATGAAGAGACCAGTGTTGCCATTCTCAAAGGTAAAATATATGATCTTCTGTTGCCATTCGTAAGAAGTAAATAACATTAAAGCGAAAAGGCAAGTATAAGTAATAAGTAATAATATATAATCAGGAGGAGCTAATAGAAAGGCTAATGTGTAAGTGGATGTAAAAATAAAATATCATTACAACAAGAGTATGGAGATATCTGGCTCATATAAAAAGCTATGAATAGAATTCAAGAAAATCCAGCTAATCTAAAATTTTTAACTATACCATTTACAAAATAAGAGGGATATTTATAAAAATTTCTGGTAATTTTTAGATTATGAATATGTATAGCATGAAATTTTTTATCAGATAATTTATAACTTCTAAAAAGCTGATTAAGTATAATATTTCTAAACAATTGAATCGAGTTGCAGGAATTAAAGGTAAGATTTTATTAATTTTAAAATTTAAATATTACTTTTTATTATATAAATTAATAGTAACAATACTATTAGAAGGTTCAATAACAAGATTTAAATCCAAAAAATTAATATTTTTACTAATACCAGCTTCATTATGAATAAATTCCAAATTGTTAGGATGGAAATCTATATCTATGACCCAATTTTCAGTATATACTACGCAAATCAGATCATTAAATTATCTGTATATTGTATAATCTATTGATGTAAAAAACTGTTCATAATGATAAATATATAAATTAGCTAACATACTGCTACTGTAGACACCCTGTGGAACTCCTGAGCCTTGTAAGTATAATTTATTTCCTTGAAAAATATAATTATTGAAAATAACAAAGTGAAGAAGTTTAGCAAAATTTATAAAACTGGTTTGAGTTGAAAGATTATTAATATAAGCATTGTATAGAGCTAAAATTAAATCATACAAGTCGTAGATCTTGATATTATTAAAAATATATTTAAAATAAAACGTTTGAAATCCTATTAGTTTGTTTTTAAGTGATGTTAATCTATTCTTTAATTGAGAATAAGTGATGTTAATCTATTCAGAATAAGTGATGTTAATCTATTATCATATTCAGAATAAGATAATTATTGCTAGACTGACGTAAACTATCATTTATTTGATTTAAAGAATTTAGTAGTAATTTACTCGCAGTCGCAGTGTAAGTATTATGAACAACAGTTACTGTTCTAAATTTAATTGGATTTTGTGAAATTTTGGAATAAGCACTATATATGGAAATGGAATTTTTTTTTTAATATTTAAATCACTATACATATTGATAATTTTCAATTTTATACCATTAATAGAATGTAAATCAAGTTTAAAAAGATTATTATTTTTTAAATAATCTAACAGAAATTGTATATATATATATATATATATATATATATATGGAGCATTAAGTATTATGGAGCATTTATAAGTGCTGTTTGATTGTATAATGTTCCCGTTTACTTTGTGCTTGTGAATAAACATATGTTGTCCTGAAACTTGGACTCATTTTTGTATCCAACGTATACATACACGATTCTAGAGGATACGTTAGTAACAGTATATATACAAGAGTTATCCAAAATAATGGAAACACCACACTTACAAGTCATATGTTTGTTTATGCTTGTAACAGATTGAAGTGGATCATTCCCCCCCCCGGACAGTTTTTCTCTCTAACAGGTATGCTGATATTCCGAAGGTTGCATTCGATTGCATTGGAGGTGCTTCTTCCTGCAAGTCCGTTGACGTCGAATACAAAATGAACGATCTGTCAGAGTTCCAAAAAGAGCAAATTTCAGCCGCCCGTCTAGTCGGGGCGTTGGTCACCACCACCTTTGCAAAGTTATTGGGGGTATCAAGAGGTACTACGTCCAATGTAGACATGTCCCAATGGGGGTATCAAGCGGTAGATATATCCAAAGTCATGACAGCATACAAAGTTAGAGGCAAAACATCGTCTGCAAGACAAAAATGTTAACAGAAAGATAACGAACAGGAAATTTTCGGATATAAGCATAGACTATAACCATAATCATAAAATCTGTTTTAAAATGCATGATAAAAAAAGGACTTTCAGTAGTGAAATCAACTTCATTACAAGCTGGCATACTAACTTAAGTTAAGTGCAAAACGAAACTTAGTCATTAATCACCTGATAAGATATAAACGTTTAAATACATCCCAAAAAGAACGAATTAAATGTGAACAACATTTAATAAGAGAAGCCCTAAGACAACAATTTCCGTTTCGATTCCTGAGGCATTATTACGAAACTTCATACAAGATCTATAGTGATGAAAATTATGCAAATTTCAGTTAATTACTACCATACACAAAGAATACATAAAGGTATCTCTATGTAAACTTTACCCCGTAACTCACGCGTACTATCCTAAACAAATATGGTTAGTAACGTGGTACGTAGTATTTCGTAGAATTAACTTTTGTTTATGACTTGATGATCGTTGTAAGGTTTGTTGCCGGAGTCTAGTTCACTTTTGGTTATCGTATCCCTGTATGGATTCTGCTTTTCCTACCTGTACGGATGGATGTTTGCTTCGGACATGTAGTGGTTCTGGGAGTCTTTCCTGGGTATTAAAGCATGCTTCAACCAGGAACAAGGGGTCGCAATCCCCCCTTGGGCAATTCACTTCCCTGTACGCAAACCCTCTTTTTGTTCCTTTCCAATTTTTCTTATTCATATATCCTCTTTTGAAAACATATATATATTATATATATATATATATATATATATATATATATATATATATATATATATATATATATATATATATATATATATAATATACACTGTTTGTCTACCACTATATCATATCGTTTCTTTATTATCTCCATGTAAGTTCCTAAAACCATTTATCAAACACAATTCACATTTAATATAAAATATAAAATTTTAATCATCTCATAATCAATTTTGTAAAGAATGGGTGAAGAAATAATTCGAATTCCGTCATTATTTCAAAGATGAATAAAGTAATATCAAATATTTGTTCAACATTCCTGGTTGAAATTTCTGTCTTAGATAAATGTTATTCTAATGGCATAGGCTTCGTAAAACGACCTCATTTAAAGATAAGAATTACTAGTGTTATTTAAACAACCCCTTTCTAAAGTTAAGGAATTATTAATCAGACTTTTTGGACCGTCAATAATGTAACTGTAAACACCCTTTAGGCGGATCTCAGGAATCTTGCTCGGATAGAAATAATCCATTATTTGTAGTATTTAATATGCATATCCCAAAATCTTTATTATACTGAAGTTTATAAAATGAGGATTAGTTGGAAAATTATTGATTAAAAATAATAAATAATAAAAAATGTCATGCTTATTAGCGTATGAAAGTTTTGATAAGAATTCCATAGTATTTTGAAGGTAAGTTTTTTTCTAAATGAAAACATTGATTTTCTAATTTTATATTATATATATATACATATATATATATATATATATATATATATATATATATATATATAAAGACAAATATCTGAAAAATACTATATATAAGATACATTATCATAACACTGCTAAATACTGCAAAATATTAAGGCGCAATGTCGCACTTTCATGTTAAGCAGATATATTATAGTAAATACAAAACTAGATTTAAAAAGGGGGGGGGGGTGCATAAAGGAAGGGGAAAAGGGTGAAAAGAAGGGAGAGTGTTTACAGGAACGATAGTAAAAAGGCGGGGGGGGATTGTGACCCCTCGGCCTTTATGGAGGAGTTCCAGGCAGTTAGGGTAAAACCCAAAATCAATATGGGTATGTTCATCTGTTTGCCCAATTATCACATCGTCATCATAGCGGTAGAATGGTAATTCATTAACCGAATAAGTACCTTGTTCGTACTTGTTCAAGTAAATATCCGCATGAATAGAGGAGCATCCCCCACCCATGGCGATACCTTGTATTTGGCGATAAAAACCCTATCAGTTGTGCAGAATATTTTCAAACAAGACAATATTTATCAGCTTCTTATATTTATCAGCTTTTTATATTTCACATTTTCTCCTGTATTCTACTTAATTTGTCAATTAATTCATACGAATTTGACACCATGCAGGTCCCTTCTTTTTTAATTTCCTTTAATAAATCACTCAGAATAGTAAGCAACTTGGTATTAAGACCGATCAAATTCAGACCTGTGACAGTGGGATACGGATCTTACCTTACAGTGGCTAATACCACGTTGCTTACTATTCTGACTTACTTATTAAAGGAAATTAAAAAGAAGGAACCTGCATAGTGTCAAATTCTTATGAATTAATTGACAATTTAAGTAGAATACAGGAGAAAATGTATTTTAGATGTTTCGATTTTAAAGACCTCTTTAATCACGTAAACTTAAAAGATTTATTTGACATTCTAATGGAGCTTCATGGACATTACAATCTACACTTTACCATCTCAGTTAACAAATATAAAAAGCTGATAAATATTGACTTGTTGAAAATATTCTGCACAACGGAGAGGGGTTTTATCGCCAAATACAGGGTATCCCCATGGGTGGGGTATGCTCCTCCAGTCTTGCGGATATTTACTTGAACAAGTACGAACAAGGTACTTATTTGGTTAATAAATTACCATTTTACAGCTATGTTGACGATGTGATAATTGGTCAAACAGATCAACATAACCGTATTGATTTTGGGTTTTACCCTAACTGCCTGGAACTTATAGAAACTCCATATACAAATATGGAAATTGTTGACTTCCTGGATATAAGTATTTATTATAATGAAAATGACAAAATATATTTTAAACTTTATGACAAACGAGACAACTTTGATTTCGAAGTTAATTTTATAATAGACTGGAAATCCAATTGAAGTAGTGGTATATGTAGAAATGTAATTATTAATCATTTAAATCGATATAGACGTCTCAAAACAAAAAAAGAAGAACTGCAACACTGTATTCATAAATTAATCCAAGAAGCAGCAAGGTGCCATTATCCACTATCGGTGTATCATATCGGTATCATATATATATATATATATATATATATATATATATATATATATATATATATATATATATATATATATATGTATGTATATATATATACAATTTTACAAATTATAGCCTTAAGGAATGAAATATGATACACCGTATTGTATCCTGCCAACGGCCGTACCGTGCTGAAAACACCGGTTCTCGTTAGATCACCGAAGTCAAGCAGCATCGGGCGCGGTTAGTACTTGGTGGGTGACCACCTCGGAACACCGCGTGCTGTTGGCCATCTCGGGTGCGGTATCCCCGTGGTTTGCGCGCTAGATGTGCACGCTGCCACAAATGCCGCCGTGTTCATGCGGAGTACGATCACGTTAAACATGTGGGTCCGTAAGTCCTTCCGAGAGGTTGGTGGTAGGGGAAGGAGGGTACGGTCCCTGTGGATGCCTCCCCCACTGGGTTCCGGTCTAAATTGGGTGGCACTTCCCGGCCGTCCATACAGTTACCTTACACCTTTCTGGTAGGTCGGACGGTCTGGGTCTCAACAACAACAACACCGTATTGTATCCTGGCTGTGCAAACAGTTACCTTACACCTTTCTGGTAGGTCGGACGGTCTGCGTTTCAACACCATATTGTATGGATTAACAATTTCTGTTCTGGATTTCTTATGTTTCAAGCAGTGTCTTATCAAGAGAAAGAAGAGTTTAAATTTAAATAGCTGCCGCGCAGATTGCGGGGGGAAGGGGGAGTTGGCAACCAGATTATAAAAGTTGAGGTGCGGAACACGAGGAGAGATGGCGATACGAAATTGTAGGGGTTGATATGTGAAAACTGACGTGTGTGGATGCAGACAATGGTGGAAAATATGGACCATATATATTCAGATTTATTATTTGTAAATGACGTTAATGGAGTTTATTTTATGATTTCTACAATTTAGGAATAAACTTATTACTTTTATCAAAAGATGCCTGCGTGTTCATCTCGACATCCTTACAATATAACAGAAAATATCATAATCGATCCAGAATAATAAAATAATTCAATCATAGAATAGACGTAATGAAATAAAAAATGGAATCAAGATGTCTTAAAATAAAACACAACCGTACTACAAGTTTCATTAATTAAAACTAATGGAATCACATTGTCCTAATATAAAACACGCGGTTGCTAAGTTTCTCCATTTAAAAATAGTGAGAAGTAATTAATAATAACTAAACATAGAAGCACGATGTCTTCAAAAAATCACGCCAAGTTACAGCGATTAATGATAAAGAATAAAATCGCGTTCTTCAATAACGTGTTGCTTATACAATTGAGAACTGGATCTCTCCAGTATAACTGCAGGTGCATTGCGCATGCTAGCTAGCAGCAGACAGAAAGATTTATTGTCTGTTGCAGTGAGTAATATTTTATCGCAATATTAAAATCGGAAACTTCGAGTCTTTAAAATATGTAATGTTTATATTTTTAATAAAATATTTTTAGTCGATTTGTTAGCCAATTATTTTTCATAACTCATCTGAGAACATCTATTAATCGGATGGTTTCCCATAATCGTGTAATAAATTACAGCACCAGTGAATAGAATTTCTGTATCAAAGCTGAGATAAAGGTTTTGAGTATACGGTACCAATGTGGTAAAGGAGTTGTACAGTACCGAATTATCACGCACTAATTGTCGCACAGTAATATTTAATTGCCGCACAGTAGTTTCGATATTTGTAGGATCAATTGTTATGACGGTGGTTTTCGAAATTAATAGACCGAGAATAACAGCAATATTTTTCGTTATTAAAAGGATCTTGACCTTCTTCAATTTAGAGTTTAGAAGACACACAAGCACCCTCACCACTTATTTAACTGAGATCGCAAAGGCCGCAGATAACCAGCGAGGTTCACATTTTCCCCTGGTTCACACTCCGATCGCTAGAAATAAAACTCCAAGATGACCTACGCGAAATTCTACAAAACCAAAACAACCAATAAATCATTAAACCCTTACCTTTTAAATACGTCATCTTCTTCAGCTATAAATTTATAAATAATACACAACACAGGAGGTATAAGTAAACACACAGAATTTAAGTTAACTGAAATAATTTTATTAAAGACGTTAAATTTCAAGGAATTAATTAAACAACTGCTGAATACCTATCAGCTGATGCCACTGGATTCAGACGCAAAGAGACTCATTCAAAATGCTCTGAGCCGCAGTAATAATAACGTAATAAACATGTTGTTGTTGTTGAGACCCAGACCGTCCGACCTACCAGAAAGGTGTAAGGTTGTAAGGTTGTTTGGACCACCGGGAAGTGCCACCCAATTTAGACCGGAACCCAGTGGGCGAGGCATCCACAGGGACCGTACCCTCCTTCCCCTACCACCAACCTCCAGTAATAAACATGTGGCGAAACAGTAATTAATAATAGATTATATATTTTTTACGATTAGGTATGGTCAAGACCACAGGGTGAACGGGCACTGAAAGCACGATATTAACATAAATATTAAATTTTAATAGCCGGCGTTTGATGCATTAGAATTTTGAGATACCCTTCATTGAGTCAATATATGTATGTAAATAATAATCAGAGAAAGCTGGTGTACGTGATAAAGATGTAAATGGCTTACCTCAAGCCATGTAGATACAAACCGTTACGAAGTATGGGGGCAAAAACCTCCTCGAGAAGTGAAACAGGGTCTCCACTCGACTCGATATTCTGGCGAAATAATTCTTCCTTCGTTGTGAAGATTCCGCGCAACATATGTACTCATAGGGGATACTTGGTCCGGATAGAAACTGTAAGAACAAGGTAGGCCGACCCGACATGGTCCCCAGTCGATCCGAAGAATTGTTGATGACTAGGACGGAAACAGAGTCAGAACCGGCATGGTCTTCGGGTCGTCCCACAGGAACGTCGATGGCGATGATCATTCCTCGATCCGGAAGGGCTTCGGATCAAACGTCTTCAGCATGGTCACATTTCCCCAAGCTCATGGGCCTCCAGGAACCGACCTAGTGGCCGAACTCCCGAAACCCGAAGTGAGCGTTGAAAATAGCTTGGGCCTAAGCCCGGACTACCGCAGAGAGGACGGGCAGTCAAAAGGAGAATGCGCCCAGAAAAATGGCTCAACCCACTTTTATACAAACGCCACACGGACCTGCGAGAAAGCTTCCAGAAAACATTTTTTACTGTCAAAATTCATTCTAACGCTATCAATTCGTCACTAATGCCAGATGTTCATCTGTCGCGTCAGTCAGTCGCACCAGGCACTGCCGCCAAGCACCGCCTCCACACCTCAACTCAGCCGAAATATATACATTGCAATTAAACCTTTACATGGCACTTTTTTACGCCCGCCAAAATGACCTCGAACTTAATGGAAATTAATTCTCTTTGAGTGCACGATCGTCCGAAATAATACTTTTAAAAATGGATTTAAATTGCTGTTAAAGGAGTTTGATATTTCTAAAATATAAATGACTCAAATGCATGACAAGGGTGAGTTCAAGGCAGAAATGATTAAGTTAAAAAACTGTGCATAAATTTGAAGATCAAATAATCATAATTGTTTGAAAATCATTAATTTGAAGATCAGAAATAAATAATCATATGAAAATATAATGTAAATATTCGTGTGTGAAAATTGTACGAAAATAAATATAAATATAAATAAATATGAAATTAATATAAATGAATATGGAAGAAATATAAATAAATTTGAAAGGAAAATAAAGATAATAAATAATTTAGATATCAGTGAGGCATGTAAAAAAAAAATGTCAACGATGTACGATATCAACTAAGGAAAAATTGTATACAAAAGAACATACGTAAGAAATATTTTTGGAGTAATTTTATATAAATTGACACGTAGGTTGGTGTAAATAAAGCGAATAATTGTCATAAATAAGTATCGGAATAAGTTTGATGAAAGTTATGTAAAATATAATAATAATATGTATGTAAGAACTGTCATGAATAATGCGTTTATAAGTAAATAATTAATAATATGCATTGATAAACTGTAACAGCTATAAAGTATGTTAGCCGCAGTTACTAAAATGGCAAGATAATAAATAATTAGATAATAATTTGTGAGATAACAATGATAAGAGTCAACCGCACGCTATGAAAGGTCATAAAATGTCAAGTATCGGAAGTTATTAAAAAATAAAATAAATAAATAATAAATAAATATATCTTTCAAATGTTGTAGGTGAGGTTGAGTAAATAAATCCCCGGTTAAGAAAATAAAACTGTTTTAAAATCGTAGGATATTCAAATAATAAAATAGGTAAATAAATAAAGTCATGTCGCAAAGTTTGTTTACACGTGTGCATCACCGTTGCCTGGCTAAGTTGTCAACACTGTGCTTTACGTTCCAAGTAACAGCTGCTAAATACATTTATATAATGGCTAAATATGCAACAATACACACTAAACTTATGCCAAATGTATATAAATTTTAGTAACATTTATAATTTATTTGTTGAGTGATAGATATATTTGTTTTTTCAAAATTTTGTTTATTTTCCTGAATTACTGTAACTTTCATACAAACCTTAAATTGTAGATTAATTTACTTGTCAAAGGGATTACTAACCCCAAACGTAATGTTTCATTTATAGAAGAAACAAATGCCGATAATGCTTGTAAATTATATAAAAAATGTATGATAAATATTAAATAGCTATCAGCATTTTATGGACAGTGGTGAAAGAGTTAAAGCGTTTAGCAGTCCCATCATATGTACGCAACTCGTAATTGTCTCGTTAATGCACATTTAGTTTTCAATGTAATGATTAGCAATCAACTACGTTTTATTTTTAAATAAAGCCAAACTTAAATTGAAATGACTAACATTTTGCAATAAAGGAAATTGCAATTGAAGAAAATCACAGTACCTACTATTATTATGACGTTCTATTCCAACAATAGAATTTTCACATTATAATTTTATAAATGTTTGTCGATATATTCTATAAACATTTTGTTTGTAATGATGCACAAAATGTGTAAAATCCCTAAAAAATTTAAATTAAGATGTCAGGCTATCAATATACAATTTTACAAATCATAAACAATTGATATTATGTATCAATATACATAATTTGTATATATATATATATATATATATATATATTAATATACATAATACTGGTAAGCACGTAACTAATCGAATAATCGCCATAAAACTTCTGTAATAATAAAAGTAATTTTTTACTTTGTACAGCTGTAAATTTTTTACTTTGAAACCGGCTAACCAGTTAATTTTCGCATATATGCTTCATTTTACGAAGTTTTACTTTATCGTGAAACTAACAAACGCTATTGGTTACTTGCGCTTTCTTTTTACTTTCCTTATATACATAATGTATAAGGAAAGTATTGTGACGAGGTCGAAATTTCGAATTCGAGTTTTCGACGGGAGAGCACGTTTCAAGCATCCCTGATCACGAATCAAACATTTTTGAAGTGATGTCTGTGTGTGTGTGTGTGTGTGTGTGTGTGTGTGTGTGTGTGTGTGTGTGAGTGTCAGTGAGCCTGTGGAGACGATAACTGACGAACGAATGGACCGATTCGAACCAAATTTGGTACAAAAATCACAATCCGTAAACACTGGAAGCCTATTGTTTTTATACGTGATCGAATGTTCTGAACCCCCCTAAATTTTCGAATGAAATTTTGAAAAAATCGTTAAAAAATCAAAATCGCTAACAAAGTTACGCAAATAGACATTTCTTATGTAATTCTTCATTAGAAAACGATTGGCATAAATTTTAGAACGCTAACATGAACCGTTCTCGAGATATTGTACATTTTTCAAAAAAATTATGAAAAAGTCACATAAAAAAAAAAAAGTCCTATTGAGAAACATGTTCACTTTTCATATGTTATACCATGCGATAAATTGAGTGACATCATTCTCGTGGATCCAGCTCGTTCCTTTCAAGAAAAAATATACTTTGAATAATAATTTTGTATTAGAACGCCAATAGTCATTTATCTGCTGTAAGAATAACTTTTTTCTTAGTGCATAACTCTTGGCGAGATTTTGGCGACGAATTAGGCGGAATGTCGCCATCTTGGCGACTTTTTTGAAATGTTGCCAAATTAATGAAAATCTCGCCAAATGGATAAAAATGATGCTAAATCAATGAAAATGACGACTAATTGTCGAAAATTCAATATTTTGGAAAGAATATTAGTATCTACTATAAGAAAATCCTATTACTTTCCTTATATACATAATGTATAAGGAAAGTATTGTGACGGGGTCGAAAATTCGAAATCGAGTTTTCGATGGGAGAGCACGTTTCAAGCATCCCTGATCACGAATCAAATATTTTTGAAGTGATGTCTGTGTGTGTGTGTGTGTGTGTGTGTGTGTGTGTGTGTGTGTGTGTGTGTGTGAAAGTATGTGTGTGTGTGTGTGTGAGAGTCTGTGAAGACGATAACTGACAAACGAATGGACCGATTCGATCCAAATTTGGTACAAAAATCACAATCCGTAAACACTGGAAGCCTATTGTTTTTATACACAATCGAATGTTAAGAACACCCCTAAATTTTCAAATTAAATTTGGAAAAAATTGTCAAAAAATCAAAACCACTAATAAAGCTACCCATATAGACATTTCTTATGTAATTTTTCATTAGAAAACGATTGACATAAATTTTAGAACGCTAACATGAACCGTTCTCGAGATATTGCACATTTTTCAAAAAAATTATCAGAAAGTCATATAAAATAAAAAAAAAATATTTCCTCTTGAGAGACAAGTTCACTTTTCAGTAATACCATGCGATATATTGGATGACATCATTCTCGTGGATCTAGCTCATTCCATTCATGAAAAAATATACTTTGAGTAATACTTTTGTATTTGAACGCCAATATTCATTTATCTGCTGCAAGAATAACTTATTTCTTTGTCCATTATGCTTGGCGAGATTTTGGCGACGAATTTTGGCGGAATGTTGCCAACTTGGCGACTTTTTGAAATGTTGACAAATTAACGAAAATCTCGCAAAATGGATAAAAATGACGCTAAATCAATGAAATGACGACTAATTGTCGAAAATTCAATATCGTGGAAAGAATACTAGTATCTACTATAAGAAAAACCTATTTATTTTACTGTAAAAGTGGTAAATTCATTACGTTATATAAGGAAAGTCATGTGTTGCCCACATCAGATTTTTAATATTATATTACCTGGCCGCTAAACGGACAGATAGCTCGATTGTACCTCGCTGAGCCCACACACAGCATATTCTATGTAGCCCGTAAATGTTCTTCAGTTAAAATTCTTTATCAAAATAAACAGGATGAGTTTCTAAGTAAATAAGTAAATATCATCCATGCTTATCAAACTAAATGTAATCATATAGTATCCTTAATAAAGGTGAAATATGAATAAATTTAATGAGAAAAAATGAAGAATTCGATATAAAAATAACGTACTTACAAACTATTGAGATTAAGGAATATTAAAGATTCATTAAACTATTTGAAATACTGTCAATGTTTCGTATAAAATGTGTTTCATCATAATTGAACCTTGATTTCATGTTTCGGTAATTGGTTTTAGACCCATACTTGCAAGTTAAAAATTTGATAAAATCAAATGCGAAATTCTTTTATATCATGTTCTTAGGTTGTGGTTGTGGGAATGGGGTTATTAAAGAAATAAGAAGTATACATTTGTATAGGCTGTCTTTTGCAAAACAAGTTCAATTCAAAAAAGTTACACTGTAC
Organism: Amaurobius ferox; assembly: GCA_951213105.1. Lineage (NCBI taxonomy): Eukaryota > Metazoa > Arthropoda > Arachnida > Araneae > Amaurobiidae > Amaurobius > Amaurobius ferox. Next base: position 45,831,584 of record OX578134.1, on the reverse strand, counting down.
GCTAATTAGTTCAAAGAAAAATAAAATCTGCGGTGGGCTCCAGCCCAATGGAGCCAAAAAAGTTTCGCGCGAATAACATTTTGTAAAATAAAACTCAACCTTAATAATATTAAAAATAAAGATATCGATCTAAAATCTGATTATGTACACTTGTAGGACTTTCAAACAGCTACATATTCTTGATGATTGTTTATTACTATCACTTTTAGGTTTTAAGCTATAGGTATGCTAAATTTGAAAAACGTAAAATTTCCATACTTCTGCCACTTGACAAGACGATACACGAAAACAATGAGAACTTTTTAAAAATAAATACAAGTTTAAAAACAAAACTTCTTGATACATATTTTTTCGCTTATATGTCTATATTTTATAGTTTTCCAGCGAAATTATGAAATACAAAAAAAAATGTTCGTATGGATGGATTTTTAAGGGGTTTTTTCGAAAAAATAGACCTTCATCCAAAACACAATTATATACATTTGTAGGACTTTCAAAGAGCTACAAATGCTTGCTTATTGTTAAAAGTCAGTCCTTATAGTTATTGAGATATAGGCATTACACATTTGAAAAACAAAAAATTGTCAATATTCTTAAACTTAACAAGACTATTACGCTAAAATTATAAGAGATTATTTTAAAAATAAATATTAATGTAGAAATTCATATTCTCATAAATATATTTTCTCGCTTACACGTTTATACGCCGTTTAATATGAAGACAGCCCATTATGCAAATTTTATGCACAAGAATTTGTAGAGAACGTTTTTTCTAATCGAACAGTATCTCTAAACTTTGCTCTATGATATACGAGACTGGAATGACAAAGAAACGGCTTTTGTTCCATCAACTGCACAAATTTCTCAGTAGTTAATAATTTTTAATTTTATGTGATTTTTGATAAATTTCGTTGAAAAATGTGCAATATTTCGAAAACGGTACAGGCTAGCAATCGAAAAATTATGTCAATAGTTTTCTAACAAAAATTACACAAGAGAGGATTATTTACGTAACATTATTGAAGGTTCCGACTTTTGGATAAAAATTTTCAAAATGTCATTAGAAAATTTGGGCTGGGGGTCTTCCAAACATTTGATTGCGTTTAAAAGCAATATGCTTCCAGTATTTACTGATTACAATTTCTGTACCAAATTTCGTTCGAAACGCTCTATTCGTTTGATCGATTTCGTCTCCACAATCTCACTGACACACACGCCCTCAAAAACGATCAATTTGAGTTCATGATGGATGAAACATGGTCTTCAGTCGAAAATTCAAATTTGAATTTTCAACTCCGGCGCAATACTTTTCCTATACAATATACTATGCATGTTTTGTAAGTAACAATCTTACACGCACATGAATCTAATGTACAGCATCTTCAAAATACCCTCGTCAACTACAATGACAATTAGAATTACAGAAAGGCTATTACCGTGTACTGTGACAAGCTTCGAAAATGTCACTGTGTTACATGTACTGACGATGCGCCATATTTAAGCGTATTCATTGCCTTTCGTGCACGCGTTTCGTTCGTCCTTGGTGCTGAACTACTAATTAGACGATGTTTGACAATCTCTTAATTCACTGTTTTCTTCGATCGTGTTATACTATGTGTTTAAATAATCCACTATAGAAGCGATGCGATCATGTTTCTGGATCAGTCACAGTTACTTTACGGTTGACAGATCCAATGCATACACTTATTGACCTTTCATTAGAAATGTTTTGAGGTACATAAAACTTCTTTAAGAATCCTGTACCTTGAGAACGAAATTGCCCCAGATTTGTGTTGCTTGTATATTATGACATATCTTATCACTTGTACAAAATTTAAAAATATTCATATGTTACTTGAGATGATATTTTTTGTAAACTCACATCCCACAATAAAATTAATGAGATTCCTGAAAAAAAAATCCTCCCGTCCAAAGTCTTTATTGGAAAAAAAAAAAAGACTTGGAGAAACGAAATAATTGTTGTATCTAAACTATGATCCCGAATCCTCCCAGGAGCTGTTTACACTTACATTATTGAACTTGTCTAAGAAGCATAATTAATTATTCCTTAGCATTACAGAGGGAATGTTTAACCGACATCGGAATTTCTTATCTTTAATTGAGGTCATTTCAAGAAGCCAGTTGTATAAGAATAACATTTTTCAGACTCAGGGATTTAAACTTTAATGTAAAGCAAATATTCGATATTATTTTTATCCATTCCTGTAGCTAAGCTAATTATTTTATCTATTTCTGAAGCACCTTCATTTAAATTTAATTCAAATTATTTCTTTACATATTCATTTAGAAATGATACTTTAGTGTAATTGTGCGTGTATTTATGCAAAGAATTTTCTTCCATTTACCCGACTGTCTAAGGAAATGAGACGAAAAATACTACACAAAGAAAAAGAGACAAAAATACACATCTAAGTAAAAGAGACAAAAAAAGAACACATCTAATCAAAAGAGGCAAAAAAACACACATCTAAGCAAAAGAAACAAAAAATACTAGTACAGAGTTGTAGAGAATTATCTAATTAGTAGGGATAGACAATAAGGCTGTGGCGTCGCTTGCATCGGAGAGTTCTGAGCATGCGCCGATCACAGTATAAAAAGGCTGATTTGACAGTTGGATTGTGGTTTCTAAATTAACGGGCTTGCAGTATGTCGGCTTTGCATAGCGATCCGACTTATCACTTTTGTCTGCCAAATTGGCATGTATATGTTTATGATTTCTTCCTGTTTTAGTATTTACAATTGTTGAAATAAAATATATGTCATGAATTGTGTGTATTACATGAGTCCAAACCTCCTGGAGTAAAATACTTCTCGGGGGTACTTTGGACCCCGGTGATGGAGTCTGTAGAGAGCTAACGAGTAGAACTCCTTACAAAGGGTATCACACCTACGAAGGGCGACAACCCATTCAAGGCTGGGCGCGGTAGCCCAGTGGTTAGCACGCATGAATTGCACTCGGTAGGCCCGATTTCTATTCAAGCCGTTTTCAAAACTGCCGCCATGTTCACACGGAGTACGATCACGTTAAACATGTGGGTTCGCATGTCCTTCCAAGAGGTTGGTGGTAGGAGGAGGAGGTCCTTGTGGATGCCTCCCCACTGGATTCCGGTCTAAATAGGGTGGCACTTCCAGGCCGTCCAAACAGTTACCTTACACCTTTCTGGTAGGCCGGACGATCTGGGTTTCAGCAACAACAACTCCTACAAGGTTGTTACAGAAATCAATTTGTCATAGTATGGTCATTGGCGAATTGTTGTCCTACTCAGGAATGATACAATAAAGAACACATACATGATCAAAAATATAGTGTACTGCCTGTTTGAAATGCCTCCATCAACGACAATGTGCATTTGAATTTCAGAAATAATATTACCGCTTACTTTGACAATCGTTGCAGTGTCACCGTGTTAGAGTTCCTGATGATATAACTTTTTGACAGGTATGCCTTATGTTTAGCTTTTTTCATTCTGGAGTCGATCCTTACTAATTAGACTATCTTCTACAACCATGTAATATTGTTTTGTTTATCTCAATTTTTTCCCGAGTTCGAAATTCTGACTTTATAAATCCATCTTTAGGCGCTCTGCAATCCTTTCAATATCTAGGGCATGGTTACTTCACAACAACTATACTTAACGTAACACTTAAACCTTTCCTGACAAGGGTAAAAATATTTTGGTAAAAATAATTATTGGTTACATTATTGTTTTTCTCTTATAATGATTTGACTATTTTTTATCCCTCTGAACTCTTTCATTTTTTACCACTAATTGAACTTTCATATATTTATTCTATAGTTTTTAAATCTCATATCAATTCTTAAAATTTCATTCTCGGTGTCAGTCTCCTTGCCTTCATGGGTGTGAGTGGGACCCTTTATCGGAATGTGATCATATGTTAATGAGCTTCTTTCAAGTGTGATTACTATCCTTTTCGAATTATTTCACTATGTTTGTCCTAGCTCTTTTGAATTAGTCATCGATTACATCTGCGCAGTTCGCTCACAGCTTTTGTTAAGGGCGCATACTAATATAAATGTTCTGTTTTGAAGGAGGCTTATAACGCATTCGAAACAATTATAGTTACCAAATTGCCATAGGTACGCATTATACAAAGAAGTTGAGTAAGTTCTTGTATTCTAAATGTGTTCAGAATGTTTTACAATGTGACTTGAGGCAAAAAGTCCAATTTCCAAAAAGTTGTGGGAATGCAATGTATTGTTTAATGAAACAATAATATGAGGAAATAAAAATCCCCTTCTTTTCAAAAGTTTATTTTAGATACCATATTTATCTATATAATTAATGACTGAAACTGATGAATATTCGTAACCAGACTGCGTTCCTGATCCTCCCAAAAGCTATTTACATTATTACACTACTCAAAGTAGACACATAATTAATTCCTCGACATTTCAGAGGGAATGTTTAAATACCATCGAAATTTCTTATCTTCAAATGGGGTCATTTCAAGAAGCCAGTGTCATTAGAATAACATTTATCTAACGCAGAAGTTTCAAGGGGAATAATCGAATAACTGTTTAATTGTGTCTACTGATATTTTCAATAAATATCTTCTTTAAGAAGTGTTTCTGCACTTCTATAAATTAAGATAATGGGTTTATTAACGCATTATTATTTCTATTGAAGAATGAGTAGAATGTTTCAAAATACATTTTTGGAATCTTGTATTAAATGTGAAGTGGTTTTCGATACTTTCTACTGATATTCAATTTATTGACATGACGTTGGTTCTTCGCTTTCATGTCTGAAATATTAGGACATTTTGAAGTAATTAAAGCTGTAGTGTTATGCAGATGATTTTCTACATATATTAAAAATAACAGGCCAAGAAATATAATCGATACAGAGCAGCAAATGTACTAAAATATGATATGAAAGTGATGTACCTTTACTCATAGCAAATTCCTTACCTTGTTTTTGATTTTCTATGTCTTAACTCAGCAGGGGTTGAGACTCAAAAGTAGTCTCAAGAAGTAGTCGAGTTCTTCTTCAGTGCAACGCTGTGAAGAATTATATTTATTTCTATACTGAAGTACATATTTCGTGTATTAAAATGGATTAGCGCTTCTATATTCGGATCCGCTATACCATGTCTGGTACGCGTCAACGTTATATATACATATCCACGGGAGTGCTGAATTTCCACGGTCGCAGAAGATAAAATTGCATTTTAAACTGTGAATTACCATTAGTACACGCTGTGTACATGATATAGACGTATAACGATAAAATATTCCAGCCATGACCAATCCAATGTTTTGAGATTTCATTACTGCTGCGAAAGATATGACATTTAAGAGTCTTCGATTAAAAAGTTATGTAAAATGTTTTTAAATAGTGGTCTTAACAAAAATCACAAAGCTGAAACTTTTACTGAACAAAAGTGGAAATATATAACGAAACTAGGATTTAAGCCTGCCTGAAACAGGGAACAAACATTCCTAACCAGATAATTTAATGTTCTGATCAATATGTTATATTTTGTTTAAAAAAGTATGGCACTATGTATTAATATGGTATCAAAGTATGGTACTAAGTATTTATTTAACAAAGTACTGTACTATGTATTTATTTAACAATGTATGGTACTATGTATTTATTTAACAAAGTACGGTACTATGTATTAACAAAGTATGGTATTGTAAATAGCCAGCTTAATGTGGAGCTCACCCTATATAAGTTTGCAAAGTTTTATATTTCTTGTTCAGATGCCCTTCTGGGTAGTCTGGAAATATTTTTCATCCTTAATCATTCTTCCAATCATCCTTACTCATTCTCACTCTTACTTTTCATTCTTCCATTTCGCCCAACCCCAGAAGAGAAACCTAGTATTCGACTACGTTAGATTCTCTTTCGTAGACGACACTACGTGTGTAACCTTTCAGAAGGCTCCAAGTCAATGGAGCCTTCTGAAAGGCCAGAAAAGGATTTTTCAAAAACTTCTCATTTTTTCGCCCCCTGGGAGAGTTAATCGAAAATTAGACTCTGTTAGGTTTAGTCCCGTGATCATTACCATAAATGTGGAAATATGTTGTCTTCTAGGTCACATACAAAAGTGTGTTAGACAATTATTTAACAGAATTAAGATAAAAACAATTCTTATATAAGTCTAGCTGCGGAAAAAAGGCCCATCCATTGTTATTCGAGTATCGTTTTGTGCAGAGCAGATGTAAATATACCATTAGGAATAACACCGTTTATTAATTATTGTGCATAACATTTATATGAGATACCATCTTCACATCAAAATGCTCACAAACATTGAAATTTCCAAAGCAATACCCACGTCGAACTTCATATTTAAAATGTATAGCAAAATTCAACCTCGGAATAACAAAGTTCAAGTCATGGAGATGAAGCATTTCCGAATTATGAATATAAAAATGTTGAACTCATAATGTTAAATTTTCAGGATATTCATACATAATAGCTCCATCCTTTTTACGGTGTATAACTTTTGAGCACAACTTAAATAAGTCCTACTTTTGAAACTAAAACAGATTTATATAAAGCAAATAAATAAAATATTATCAGTACATATTAATGGTTGGTATAAATATTGAACTTTATATTTTAGCAATCTGAAGCTCTGTGGTGCTATAACTGATATCTATTTAGAGCCTGAAAAATAATTGTTGAAATGACTGCCGTTAAAAATTTGACCAATTATAAAATAGAATAAAAATTTAGACTTGATATGGGAAAATTAGTGCCAATATAAAATCAGCACCGAAAAGCTATTTCAATTTCTGAAATATTTCGTGATCTCTTATTTACTTGTTGAAATAGTGATTTGGAATGAAGTCATCAAAATAAAATATTACACAATCCAAAAGTGACGCTTAGAGGAAGGAAAATATTTTTCAAAACTTATACGAAATGTTTATGAATTAAAGGAAAAGGACTCGAATATTGAATGCAGTTTCTACCATCCAGAGTGGGCAGGGTCAATGTGATTGTAACACGTTAATCAGGAAACATATTTTTAATTTCCGTACGCTCCCACGCAACGGCCATGTTAAATGACATTGCCGCTTCTCACTAAATTCTCAAATTGCATCAAAATCGGAGCAAGAGTCGCTTAACAATTAAATTTTAAAAATCGAAGATTTCAAAATACCCCCCCCCCCCCCCCTACAGAAAGATCGTACCTCAAAGCATTTGTGTTCCGGAATTTTATTTTATCGTCCTTCCAGCAGGTGACAGCTAGTTGTTTCCCACTATAAACTCTCTTCGAGAAATGATAAACATGAACATGAATGAATGCGCAAATGTGCTCAATGTGTTTTAGCGAGTTTCTTTTTTTTCATTTTTAAAATATCTGTATAGAAAAACTGGAAGAGTCTAGAAGATATGGATGAACTTCAAAAAATAATTAGTTTACTTCCCTAGGAGAAATAGAAAAAACGGTTCCTTTAGGTTCTTCATCGTGGTTGATACCGTAATTGGGCAAAGTTTCAGCCTTCTAGATCACCGGGGGTTTTCCAGAGGGTCTGGTGAGACTTTAGACAATCCGGCTTCTATATATTTTCTGTCGCAGTTGATGCAGAAAGTGTTCAACATTCAGCCTTTTAAATTTCAAGAAACAATTTCGGGGCCTCCCCAGAAGAAATAGAAAAATTAGCTCGTAAAGGTCTGTTCCGTTCTAAATACTGTAAGCAAACAAATATTTAGCGTTTAAGGTCACCGGGATGTATAGAGTATCTGAAAATAATTTAAATATATGTCTTTGCCTCATTAGGAACAACTGAAAATTCGGCACTTTTCGGTTCTGGGTCGTTGTTGATACTGTAAGTATGTAAACGATTTTGTATCGACAACGTGATTGTTGATGTAAATCTGCTTTACTATTGCTACTTATGTTATCTTTACTTGGTGTTCCATTCCTAATACTGTAAGTTGGCAAATAGTCAGAATTCTGGATAACCCGAGGGGGTAAAAGATTTGGAAAGACTTAAAAAAACAATTTATCAAATTCAAGAGAAATAGGAAAATCTGCTTCTTTAGGTTCTGTCCTGTGGTTGATTCTGAAAGTGTGCAAAAATACAGTCTTTTAGGTCATAGGGGGAGTCCTAGAAGATCGGAAAAGACTTAAAACATTTATACTCAACCCTGGGAGAAGTAGAAAATTCAGTTTATTTAGATTATGATTCCTGGTTGAAGGAGTAATTTTGCAAACGATTTTGTGCCAACCACGTAGTTGATACTGTAAATCTGATTCTTACTTTCTCTCCCGTTCTTAATTCTGTAAAGGTGCAAAGATTTAGCACTCTGTGTCACTAGGAGGAAGGGGAACACTGTAAGCCGGAAAAGATAAAGTCTTGTAGCTCACGGAATTCCAAGATGATATGGAAAGACTAAAAGAACTTCTCCATCTTTCTCACAGAAACAGAGAATTCAACTTCTTTCGGGTCTGTCTCGTAGTTGATACTTTCTGTATTTTGGTCCGATTTCCCAGTCCGATTGACCTACCTGAAGTTGTAGTGTATCCCTTTGGACTGCTGGACCGTGTCAAAAAGTTTAGACCGGAACCCAGTGTGGACGGCATTCACACGGCCCTTACACTCCTGCCACTGTCACCAACATTTCGGAAAAACTTTCGGACAAGCAAATTGAAAGTTGCAATACTAGGCATAAACACGGGGCTTTCTGTGGAACCCAGAATCGAAAACAGGTCCTTCTACTGCAATATCCTTCCTATCACCTTCCTTTTACTATCCTTCTTCTATTAATATATATATATATATATATATATATATATATATAATATATTAGTAATTAGGTAATAAATGATTTCATTTAGGATAAAAATTACCTTCGAAGTACTCTGGAAATTCTTTCAAAACTTGCCAATTTGTACGGTAATAAGGAATAAAGATGACATGTTTTATTCTTTATGCATATTTGAATATGTTTAATCAATAAATTTCCCGAATTACAAGTTCATTTTAAAAGCTTGAGTATAATAAAGTTTGTCGTATATGCATATTAAATACTACAAATAGGGGATCATTCCTATCTTAACAAGGTTCCTGCGATCCGCCTAAGGGGTGTTTACAGTTACATTATTGACGGTCCAAGAAGTCTAATTAATAATTCCTTAACTTTATAAAGGGAATGTATAAATAGCACTAGAAATTCTTATCTTTAAATGAGGTTGTTTTACGAAGCCTGTGCCATTAGAATAACATTAATCTAAGACAGAAATGTAAACCTGGAAGGTTGAATAAATATTTGATATTATTTTATTCATGTCTGCAATAATGATCGAATTCGAATTATTTTTTCACTTATTTTTTACAAAATTGATTATGAGATGATTGAAATTTTATATTTTACATTAAATGTGGGTTGTATTTAATAAATGGTTTTAAGAATTTCGTTAGAGATGATAAGGAAACAATATAAATGGTATATTATATATGGTGTGATTACATAAGTTTCGTGATCCAAATTATTACTTTTTCTGTGACACATGGTAATATATATTTAAAATAATGGAATAGGGTAGAAACTTGGAATTATAGTTTTCAGGGACTTGAGCGTTTATGAGCACCCTAGAAAAAAATAGTAATAGTAATAATAATATTAATAATATTTTGACTTAATGTCTATGTGTGTCTGACTGTGCCAGTCTGAGCAATATATTTCTGCATTCTAGTTCAAAAGGTAATCAACAAATTTTCATTCAGTTTGGGACTTTACTCTCATATATGTTTCCGTGGTAGCTACTTTATTTCAGCGTATTTTAAAAAAAAATTAAACCGGACTTATTTTCTATATATTTTGCAAAATCAAGAAAATCTAAGAAAAAAAATGTCTCTCAGACGAAGACTAAATATTCAGTATTCACCAACAGATATTCATTGGGAAATTTTGCTCCTGATCCTTTTGTTTGTAATTGTTTATTGAGGCACAATCCATACCCAAAATTGCTGGGAATTATTCTTGATCCCAAGCTTTTCTGGAATGCTCATGTTCAGTATCAAATAAATACATGTACCAAGAGAGTAAACCTTTTGAAGCTTATCTCTGGCAGACATTGGTGATCAGACACCATTTCTCTCAGGACTATTTTTTCTAACTTACATAACATCCAAAATGACTTATGCGAGTAAAATTTGGAGAGCAGCGGCTGATACCTATATTAGGGAGTTTAAAATAATTCAAAATTCGGCTCTATGATTTTGAGTTCTTTTAAACCGATCCTAACAGTTTCTTTAAACTGGTTCTGTCCTTAAACTGCTTCTGTAAACTGCTCCTACCGATTCAATAGAAATTAAACTGGCAGTTGAACCCTTGCGTCTATTTATCAGTCAGAGGTTTGGGGAAAGGTATATTCGACATTTTTCTTTACCTAAAAACAACCCAGTGAGATGTATGTCGCACTAAAACCATCATCCTCAACAATTCTTCAGTTTCAGAATTTAGATTCTTGCTACCCAGTTCTTCTTTGACACTCCAATAGATTGTTCTGCTGTGCTTTCTGAGCCTCCTTAGATCTTATTGGGTTGCCAAAAAAGGTTTGGTATTGCTGACTGTGTCACCAAGAAGGATGACCCTCTTCTTTTGAAGCAATTGCCTGTGAGTCTTTTATCTTCTGATTACAATGCTCATTTTAAGATATTTCTACCGATTGATCTGTTGATCTTGAAAAATTCATTGCTGGAGCAAGTTATTTTATCGAAGAATTAAATGTAGTTTACCTTTTTCCAGCGTCCCCATGCTCAAGTCTAGATATACAGCATTTGTCAATTAATTTGGATTCAATGCACTTGCTCTACTTGGAGGATTTTCCTATTTGTATTTTAACTGATTCTATGGTCGTTCATCAGCGTCTTTGCCAATATCGATCAGGAAGATATTGCTTTATAATTGAAGAAATCAGATATCTTATTAAATTAAATGACAAAGATATTATATTGCAGTGGGTTTCTGCACATTGTGGAGTGCAGGGTAATGGGATTGCAGATAGTTCTGTTAAATTGTCACCCACAACGGATCCAGTCCCACTGATAAAAGGCACACTCTCCAGGTGCTTCATCAATATCAAAAGAGAGGTTCGCGCGCTGTAGTGTGATTCTTGGAATAAAACTAAAATTAATCGTCAGCTTTTCCGTTTCAAAGGCAGCTAAATGACCTTAATTACTTCAGGAAAATCCCTGGAATGGTTTCCACTTTTGCGGCTAAAGCAAGGATAGGTTACATAGTGACCCAGGACTACTTGAAAAGATTTCATTTAGCTGACTCCAACAAGTGCCTTTTGTGCCTCGTAACAAAAATGTGTGTCCCTCTGTCTATTTTATTTGTCTTGCCAATGTTCGTTTTATATGTATTACGTTTCAACTCTATAGAAGACATCGTAAAATCGGTAGCTAATGGGCTAGACTCACGTTTCAAGTTGTATGTAAGTAAAAAAATATTTTTTTTACTTACATACAACACTTACATATTAAGTATTTACATATTAAGTATTTACATTTTACTTACATATTAAGTAAAAAAATATTTTTTTTTCTTAATATTTTTACTGCAAATCCATATTCACAATCCCATTACTTTAGAGTAAGGTATTCTCCAGACATTTTTTTTTTGTAATTTTTGTATCAAAGTCGTTTAAGGAGATATGAAATGATTAGAATGTGGAAGCATAAATAAATTTTATTAAGATATGGTGGCAACAGGATGACATTTTAATGAATGGTAAATGGGACCTAGGCGACTTTAAATCATATGTAAAGAAATCGGCTGCAGAATATAGAAGACGTACAAGCGATCCTTTAAATTGGTATGCATCCCAAATAGAGGAGATCATCTGCCCCACGTGATGGTCCCACGACTATCATGTGTGATGGTCGTGTGCCGCTCGACAACAAATGAGAGATCGGAACGTTGAGTAGTCCTCTTCCATACTTGTGTGTGACTGTCATAAGCACATACGAGAAAGAAGCGGAATTCACAGCAAAATATAATATGCTTCCAATATAGGACACTGTCCAGACTGACAGAGCTCGGCTACAAACCAAACAGTTGTGTATATGTTTAGAGATCAGTGATGAACGTCGATAATTAGTCACACACACACACACACACATACACACAAACATATATATATATATATATATATATATATATATTCTATGTATATATATAGAAACTTTATCAAATTACCTTCATCATCAAAATTAATTACAGAAAACATGCCCTTCGGCGTCAAGCAGCTCAACCAAGTATATTTATATAATAATTAAAATGTAATAGAATAAAAGCAATGTACCAAATATGGCCGGGGGGATTGGGACCCCCACTTCCCGGTTAAGCCAGCTTTATGTCATGACGACACTCCCGGAAGCCGATAACCTGCCAAGAACATAGTACTCAATACTTAAAACACAAAAGAAATGAAATAAAATGGAAATAAAATGAATAATTAAACTAATTCTGTAAATCCAAAGATATCAAAATTCCCATCACGGCCACAATATTCTTCACAAGAAACATAATATCAAACACCAAACAAAATTATTGCACACTAACCCTGTACACATTCCATAATCCAAGTACAAATATCACCAAAGCACTCATTGCAAATTTAACGTTTAATCCATCAAACCTATACACAACAGCTCTATACATCCGTTTGCTCAAACTTCTTATGTGCGACTATTTAAATGCAGATTAAAACTCTCCGTTACAGTTATATTGTAAAACTTGCGTATGAAGTAGCTTAGAAAACGCCTTGGGGATTTCTTTGCAATTGCCTCATTCAGGAAACGGTGATCGCAATCAGATCGATCTATTTTACAACTACTTAATATTTTGCTACGTATCAAATAATTTAATACAATATTGCGGAATACGTTACAATGTAAACATGCATTCCAAAGTATTATGTAATTTATTTTAAACGTGAAGTCATTACGTTTATCATAAAGTCGAAATCCCACTGAACCATTTGATTTCTTGTATGTAGTCAAATCAAGGAAATTATGCTTTGATCTTGATTACGTTCAGTTTCTGTCAAAGATAACTTGTCTAGATAAAAGGTGAAATCCAAAATATATCGAGTAGCTGTACATGCACACAAAATATAATCCACGTAACGGATATATATTATTTTATTCAATATATGTGTGCCCACCTCGTATTTATTTAAGTAAATATCGGCCGGTATAGAGGAGTATTTACCTCTCATTGGTATGCCATATCGCTATTTGTAAAAATCGGTACTATCATACAAAACTATTTCAAACAGCACCATTTCAACAAAATACTTGAAAACATGTCTTTCTATTCTTTTTTGCTTGTCATATTTGTTTTATAATTCCATCAGAATTGTAAATAAATCCTTAATATTTATATTACAAAAAAGGTCATTGAAGTCGTAACTCCTGAAGTGTTGAAACCCAGACCACACGACAGACCCGAAGGTTTACTGTAGCTAAGTGTGTGGCCGGGTAACTCCTGAAGTGTAAATCCTTTGAAATATTTTTCATTACTATTATGAATAAAATACACTGCATTATATTTAAATTTTAATATCATATCTTTTAAAAGTTTTAACAATTTTTAATTGGTAGTAGTCAAATATATGTTATAACCATTTGTTACTGGTCGAAATTTAACAGGATTTTTGTGAAGTTTAGGTATTAATGTGATGTATGGGAATCTAATGGAATTCAAATTATAATCCAAAATTTTATATTTTGCCTTTATACGATTTTCGATTTCACATCTAGATTAGTGTGGATGTATATACGCTTCTTGATCCTGACAGCAGACAATAAGCTTTATATAGATATTGACAAGTATATAGATATTGACATGTATTTATAATTCCATCAGAATTGTAAATAAATCCTTAATATTTATATTACAAAAAAGGTCATTGAAGTCGTAACTCCTGAAGTGTTGAAACCCAGACCACACGACAGACCCGAAGGTTTACTGTAGCTAAGTGTGTGGCCGGGTAACTCCTGAAGTGTAAATCCTTTGAAATATTTTTCATTACTATTATGAATAAAATACACTGCATTATATTTAAATTTTAATATCATATCTTTTAAAAGTTTTAACAATTTTTAATTGGTAGTAGTCAAATATATGTTATAACCATTTGTTACTGGTCGAAATTTAACAGGATTTTTGTGAAGTTTAGGTATTAATGTGATGTATGGGAATCTAATGGAATTCAAATTATAATCCAAAATTTTATATTTTGCCTTTATACGATTTTCGATTTCACATCTAGATTAGTGTGGATGTATATACGCTTCTTGATCCTGACAGCAGACAATAAGCTTTATATAGATATTGACAAGTAAAGCATAGTTTGAGGTAACCTTATCAACATACGAAATAACAACATTCCTTTGTAATTTCACCAAGGTTACTTTTTCAAATATACACGTTCCATCTTTTTATTAAAATTACTGTATTTCATCTTAAAACACTTTTTACTTCCGATTTCCACTCTTCAAAAACACTAGTTGGTAAACTGTATTTCACTGAGCATTTGTATACAAAATCATCTATATCATTTTCTGTAGATATTCCAGTATAACGATATTCTTCTTTTCTATATTCCGTTCCCCATTTAAAGGTTTTTGTTCAATACAATACCTTCTAGAATGTTAAGATCGCCCAAAACTACATGTCCAAATTTGATATTCTTAAATGTAGCCTATTCCTGACAAGGGCAGTTTTGATCTGTTTTCTGTACATTACGACACACTTTATTATACTTGAATAATCTACGTCCAAGTGGTAGTGCATATTTATATGCCAATTTTACTGTAACGTTACATATTGGAAATTTGATTTGATGTTTTCTTAAGATACCCGATATATCAACGTTGTCAAAGTACTTATTTTTATAATTTACAATCATGCATTCACATTTTGTATGCACAGGTAAAGAATATATATGTATATATATGTGTATATAAATATATAGTTGTATGTGTGTAAGAGAGTTAGAAAAATAGAGATATAATTAAATTTTAAATATATGTTTAATGCATTATCCACAGTGATACATTTTTCGCACACATTATTTTCCGTGTTCACTAAGTTTGCGTAAATGTTACACTACGCATCGAATACTTATTTTCGGCGATACATACAATTTGTTTAATAAATGAATGTTTTGCAAAACTCCCAATGCGCGTTCCCAGCTACATTATTGAAGTTTAAAGACGTCTTGTTAATGATTCCGTAACTTTGGAGAAGAGTATTTAAAGAAGGTTACAATGGCTTATTTTGTAATGAGGTCATTTTAAGAAGCCAGTGAGGTTTAAATAAATATTAATATAAGGCGCTAGCTTCTTTTGAAATGCTAAAACTTTAATTTTATTCTTTTCGCATTTGTACAATAATTTTATTGCATTTACCTACATTTCTTGTGCAAAATGAAGAGTGTTGTGTTATTGAAAATCAGTTTCTTTCAAAAAATGAGAATGGAAATGAGTTTTTTATGTGTTTTAATTGTTTTATTAAGTGCGATTATTTGCTTAGTTTTTTAATATCGTATAAATTACATACTTTCTCGATGTTTTTATATAAAGACAAGTAATTTTTTCCACAAATGCCTCTAGATATTGGCAATAATAAAATATCTAAGATATTACACTTTCAGAAAAAATTCTGCAATACAAATATTAATAACCAGATCTAAATATTCAACATATTATTAAATTGCAAGATTTTACTTATATAAATTTTATAGTAAAAGTATAGTTTAGTATGCGATTTTTAACAGAAGAAAATTCTGGTTATATATATATATATATATATATTGATTCTATCGTTCTTGTTTAAATAATTTATATTTAACTATTAATAAAATATACTTATATATAGGGATATAGAAAAATATAACTCATATAAATTATGTTTCATTGAATTATTTCATTTACCAAGGCCGATTCAAATTTGAATACAATCTCATTGTGGATACTAGGATACATGTGCCTATTTTACACATATTATGCAGTAATCAGTCGAGGTTCTTTAAATAAGTTGGGGATTCAGCCCAGCAACCAATAAAAAGTTATCTGCTTGAAGAAATGGGAATTAGGATTCGCTTATTATATAGAGTAAACTTTGAGAGGAGTTGCCAAAACACACGCATTATTACAGCTAAAAATAATTTGTTAATTTTGCAGTGGCACCATCCAGATGTAAATAACTCGTACAAAGATTTTACATTGTGATGTGTGCACAGGACACACATTTAATGAAGCCGTTGAACAGAATTCTCGCGTTTTTAATTCTAATGTCGTCATATGCGCAGAGCAAGGTAACAATAATTCAGTCATGCCCCTGGATGGCGCCCATATCCCTGGTAGTCAATATTTAATAGCCGATATTTGACATGGCAACAAGAAATGTTCTATGAAACTTCTATGCTGACTGAGGAGTTCAGTAGTCAGTGCCAATAAATTAGATCGGATTAGATGATACTGTATCGAACTGATTCATTTTCAACGAATCCGCTTGTAGTGGGTATTCTCACGTTGAAGATACTCCTATTGTAGATAACTGCATTCGTGGAGTAGTTTCATCTTTAGTTCTGTTCGTCTTGTCAAAATTTACTATGTAGATCAGTTGGTTTTATTACGTCCAACTACGAAGAAATTCATATTAGTACATAGTATGTTTTTTAAAGCCTGTATGGGATTGGTCTCGCTAAAATTATATAACAGTGTTAAGAAGTTCATCTATACAGATTTAAAGAAGTAAAAACTCGAAGAGGAAACCATTGAGAAAGTGTACTTTATGGTCGGACTCAAATCGACTGGCTCTGTTAAAAGAACAAAATAAAATGCTTCTCATGAGATAAAAAAGAGAATTGGAAATAAAACTATGCAGAAACGACTTGACAGAACACCCGGTAACAGAATTATATGTTTCCTTAAATATATGAATTGAAAATTATAGAAATAAAAGAGCACCATAGTATATTTTGGCTGTAAAATAAGCGGTCCTATTCTAGGCGATATGCCACAGGGATATATATATATATATATATATATATATATATATATATATTATATATATATAATACCTACGTTCACAAATCAAATTTTCGACATCCGACAGGATAATATTGAAATAAAATTAATATGAGAAAAAATCTCAAACATTTTAACCATACGAAAAGGAAAACTTAAGCAACGTATAAAAGTACAAATAATACAACAATGCCGCATACATCTGTTTCACAGATACGGTGGATCCCCATCTTCAGTGTAAGAGAATTAACAAATCAAAAGTCCAAAAGAAGAATGGACCTAAACGAAAGAAGCAGAGGGATCATACACCCAATACCTGGATTAAGAGAGAGTCAATCAGAAAGCAGCATAAAGAACCGCCCAGCCAATCGTAAACGTAAGAAAAACTTGAGCCGCGCATAAAAACAGAAAGAATACAAAAATGCCGCATACATCTTTCCTTTCCACAAATAGTATTGTACTTATTGATTTTAACCATACATTTGCTTCAAAAAACTTAAAAGAACCATTAACAATATAAATTTGCTATATAAAATATATTTTTATCTGGGTATAGTTTGATCTCCTTTTGCAGGTAGGTGCAGAAAGATATAATTTGAAATCAAAAACATGTCATTGGTACAAAAGTTAAAAAAAAAATCATCGAACGTATTTGAGATAATTGACATGGAAGAACATTTTAGAAATGCCACTTTTATACATTAACGCGGTACAAAACTTGAAATGTTCACAGCCATAAACCTACTTCTTATGAAGTAGATCAATGAATAAAATATTTAAAGCGGGTCATGGAGAACTGACATACAGACAGAAATTTTTTATGTCATAATTGTGCACTACGTTGTAGTGTGATGAAAGTTACACCAAAATATTGTCTAAACTCTGATTAATTGTCTGTGAAAATCCATCGTCAAAACCCATCTTGTTGTTCTGGTCGTATGTAAGTCAGAAACGTGCACTGATATTTTCTTTTTTATATATAAATAAATTAAAATATATCATTGAACTTCTCCTAGGATATAAATTTTGTGCCCATGGTAAACACGGTATTAAACGACTATTCCACCTAATGCATGAGCATATTTACTTTAAATTTAACTCGCAGAATGATCAATCATAATTGCTACAGTCTAAGACAAATTAAAGTTAAAAGAAAAAGACCAAAGTTATGCTAAAATCAAATTCGCCACTGGCCAAATAAACTTACCTGGTAGTTCTAGTTAAAAAAAACCTGTATATATACATATTATATGAGAACTGAGGTATATGGGTAATCAAACTATGTTACTGAATCTTCCCAAGGGCTCTTTACAAGTTAGTTACATTATTGACAGTCCAAGAAGCCTAATTAATAATTCCTTAGCATTACTCGGAGAATGTTTAAGTAGTACCGAAATTTCTTCTCCAAAAATAAGGTCGTTTCAAGAAACATTAGGAAAACATTTATCTGAAGTAAAAGTTTCAACGGGAATGTGTAAATAAATGTTTAATGATATTTTATTCTCTTCCACAGTAAATACTATGATTTGAAAGATTTCTTCATATTTATGATGCGAAAGCACTTCATTTAAAATTTATTTATCTAAATATGAATTATTTGTGTCTTTTACATTTGACTCAAAAACTTTATTATATGCTTTATGACTTGAAATCAAATTCTTAGAGATACAGTATTTTCAAAACATTATTTCATCTGGAGAAAATGATATTTCACTGAAAAAATGTGGTAGAATATAGTCAAGGAGAAAACATTGACCTAAATAGTAAGCTATGAAATTAAATGGTATCCAGTATGCATTATATTAAGTGTTCCTAGGAAAGTACATAAGTACTCATTAACTTTGAAAGGAAATTCATAAGTGAGCATGTTATGTCTATCAATAGTAAAGGGACCATGCTGGATCGAATAAAAGTGGTTGCAGTTTCCTTAGTGGCGAACTAAAAAAATAGAATACTGAAAGGCAGATAATTAGGTAGACCAAAAATCCAATCCCAAAGTGTGTAGTATTGTCTAATTAGTAGGAATCGATAAGAAAACTCCGACAAAATGCTGCATGTATTTCTCACAATATGGTTAATTGTCGTTATTTTAAGTAATACTAAAATAGACAATACATACATGCGAAGGAATCTAATGTATAGCCTGTTCAAACTGTCCTGAATCTGCATTATACGCATTAATGCATATTTAAATTCAAGAAAGAATACTACTGCGTGCTTTAGCAAGCAATGCAGGCGTCACCTTTTCACATTTCCCGAAGATAAGACTTTTGAATTGTATTCATTCCCTTCCATACATGATAACTTTTAGACCTAACGTATAGTCCTAATGTGCACACTAATTGAACTTTTCTTACAAAGTTTTTGGGGTGATTAACGTCTTTCTTAGGAATTCTCTTTAGTAGATAATATTATTTTTGCATAGTATTAACTAACACAAACCAACCAATTACATATAATTCATGAATTAACTCACAAATTAGTTTCATTAAATGTTGCCACCTTGAAAGAGAAAATTAAAATAAAAAATAACAAAATATAAAGCAATTACTTGCGAAACACTTATTAAAAAAAGTACACTTTTCATCCATTTTACTATCAGTTACGTTGCAAATGGACTTAATGATAATAGTACAGAAATGGTAATGTTAATAGCACATAGTATAATGTTTGTAACTATGAATGTATCACAAAGGACAATGGGATTCACTCTCTATATATACTGTATTCTCTGTGTACACAAACTAGTGGGCTATTAGTAAGTTTACGTGAAAAATGGACTATTATTCAAAGACCAGAAATTTACAGAAGCACACTTGTGCATACAGAATAAAGTAGAAAAACGAACGCATAGTTATAACTGAACTAGATACCCGGATCCTCCAAAGGACTGTTTACCGTTACATTATTGACGATCCAAGAAGTCTAATTAATAATTCCTTAGCAATGGAGGGCAAATGTTTAAACGGCAATGTAATTCCTTATCTTTAAATGAGGGCATTTCCAGAAGCCAGTGTCATTAGCATAACATTTATCCAAGACAGTAGTTTCAACGAAAACGGTTAAATACGTTAATGGCTAAATTGATTTTATTTATCATGCCTATATATTCGATAAGGATATTTATTTGATGTATTACATAACTTGCTGTTTGAGAAATAGCTGGCATACTTTAACAATTACTTTAACAATAAGAAAGTAAATGTTTCTCTTGACTTTATTATGTTTAGTAACTAATTCGTTTAAATAAAACTTCTCTCAAACTGCTGTTTTAATTGATGTGAAAATAAAAAGTATTTTATACTAACCAGAATAACTAGTTGATTAAATGCTGTAATTGATAATTTTTAATTAAACTTCCGTACATTGTGTTTTAGAGCATGGCTGCTTGTCATCCATTTGAGTCTGTAAGAAGATACAAACCTGATAATGTAGTGCAAATAAAATAAAATTAATGCCATTATTTTACAAATTAATTGGTATAATCATTGTTAAACCGTTAATTTGTGTAATAATTGTATACATTTAATTTAATTAGTGTAATCATTGTACAAATTAATTAGTATAATCAATGTAAAAAGTTTAATTAGTGTAATGAATGTTACAATTATTTCACGTTTACAATGATTACACTTTTTATCACTTTCAAAATATTTATTTAAATATTTTAATTAATTGTCAAGATATTATAATTGTACAACTTTTCGGGTTACTCATAAAATAAATGAAAACCTATACTCATATAACTTCTTATACTGAGATATCATTAATATATTGGAACATGTTATGTATCGGACGGCTATGAAAACACGTGCATACAGGACATAATTAAATTTTGAACATTTGATTATATACATCAGTTTTCATACTAATTGATCCCAATATTATCTTGTATAAATTAGACACAATACTTTCAGCCTTGTAGTGATTCCTGGAAGATCAGACTCAATTTTGGAATTAGGGTGTTATTATACAGTACTTGCTAGCTCTGTAGATGTCAAATTGTTTTAAGGGCAAAAAGCGCCTCCATTCTCAGGGTAATCAAGATATATAGTAGTTACTACCGGAAATATAAGGCAATTTCATTTAAAAGCAAAAAATAACAAAACAATTATTTCTGTCAACAAAAAATTTCACAAAAAATTATTTAGATTTTATGGTCACAATAGTCGTTTTGTTATCATTTCCTTCCTCTACATTTAAAGTAGGGTTTCTCTGTAAACACACATAGTAATAAATCGTCTAAATGGCCAATTGCAGGGCTGACAAAGCAAATTACGGAGAATCAGGTTTTGGTAAATCGGGTTCTTTGAAGCGTGTTCTAGAATGTTGTTCGTTCTTAAATATTTTCGAACTGAACATTATTTCTTGTATGAAGAGCCCGACATGTGTGGTGGACGATGGTCGTTAAAGAAACAACATATAGTCCTCGTTAGTTTGTGTTCTATGCGTTATTTTGGAGGTAAATTTATGGTTTTATAGGGGATTTTGAGTGGGCGTACGGAGTACAAGATAAGGTATCATTACCACTGTACGTAAAGTGTATTATCTGTGTAATGTCAGGTATGTCTCATAGGTATCAGGCTTACTTTTATGGTTGTTAGGTTAGAAAATGAGATTTGCAAGTCGGTTAAATAGATGTATAGTTGTGTCTGTTTATGATTCTTAACCATTAGGAGTACTGATTGTTTGTTTTTCAGGACCTAGAGTCATATTAGGATTATTTAGGATCTAAGAACCCCTAGTAAGAACTGTACGATTTGCTGTAGTGACTGCCGTGTCTTGATATTTCTGTAAATTATTACCATTTTTAGCTCGTAGAATACATTGATGTAGTTAATCGATTTATGCTGTTAATAAATAAGTATTTTAATTTATATGTTTATATTATAACTTTACTCTAGTATAAATAGTATTTTCCTCAATAACCCCTAAGTAAGTCCTCAATAACCCCTAACCACCAACCCACTTTCAGCGTCATCAGTTATAAACAATATTAAACTGCTTCAAGATGTCGCAATATCGTGACGTCCACAAGAGAGAATACCACTCGCGTATTGTTATCTGGGTTATAGGAGGACTAGCGACCTGAATTTTAGGGGCAGAAAGACACGAAAGGTTCACAAGGAAGGATAAACTACTTATGGAGGGGACTGTAGTTATTGATCATGGTTTGGCTCACAATTTATACGAGCTACCTTGTGTAATTCGAACATTTTAAAACGCTGTATATTACGCCAAATTATGTAATATCCTCTTAAATAAATGATCAAAAGCGCAAGATAGTTCATTTCATTAAGACATGAATTTTAGATCTGTAAATGAATGTGGAATGATGAAAGTTTTTTTTTCTTTTGAAAAAGGGCATATTTTTCTTTGCTGGAATTAGGCTGCGTGTTTCTGTCTAAGATAAACAATACCGTATAAGAACTGCAATTACTTCAAATATTAGTGGATTACCGTAAATAATGCAAATCTTTTATAATTGCAAAAAAAATAGTTAAATGGTAAGTTGCTGAAGATTGAAATTTCGCCCACACCAAAACGATCAGAAATAGTGGACTTTTTTCAGATCTATTGATATATTTTCATTCCCATTAGGTTCTGCAAACTAAACTTCAAGTCACAGCAAATGGTACTGATTATATTTAAATGACTTGTTGTCATTATTCGTATTATTTTTGTGTACATTTTTTGGTTCATTTACAAACATCCACGTTCAATTTCTTATTTACGTTGAGTAGGCTATTTCTAAAAGGTCTTGAATCAACCAATGTTACTCATGCTTATGACAAATTAACCTTCCTAAAATATCCCACGATGATTACGCTGAAATAAACTGCATTAAATGTATGAGTATATATAAGATTGCATCCGGAAAGGTAAGTGACAAAACCCAAAGGTTAGAGTTATGGTTCTTTTATGAGTACTGGTATGTCTAAAGTAATACAATTACATTTAAGTACACAAATATGATTTTTTTGATAAAGCTATAGAAATACATTGTAAAGATAAATATAATAATGCATTTTCGCTGTTAATATTTAAGACATTGAGAAAACAATGGTTTAGGTAGTATAAATTCACAATGAGTACATTGTTACATGATATTGCGTATTCACACTCTAAACAACTGTGTCCCAATGAATGAGGTAAATCAACATGCAACAGAAGTTATATGCCTTTAGTTTTTTTTTCGAAATATCTGAATATGTAAAATGTCTATTTGATGTTTGAACTATTTTGCTTGAAATTGAAAATGTGTAAGATATTTTCATGATAGTTTATCTGTATAACTATGGTTTCCAAAGATGCATTGGTATCTGTGAGACCATAAACTCTATGCAAGCTATGGCAATGGACATCTAATGTTCTGTATGCAGACGTAATAATATTAATATTAGAACGTTTGATAACAATTTATTCCATTTTGATCGTCCTGGCACATTTTCGGATGGTTCGCTAGTGAGATAGCCTTACAGCATGCTAGTTGTCAAAGCTATAATTTCCGTATAATATATAAGGCTTAACTGTATAATATGCACTTGAATCTGAAAGTGCACTCTGGCCATCGTGAATCTCGCATTTCAACTCATTAAGATTCCATCTAATGAGAGTAAATTTGCACATTAGTCTAATGTCACTAGATTAACAGGATTACTCACAATATATTCAACACGTTTGCATATTTGTTTAATTTCGGATATGTTTAGTGTTTAGCAGAAAATTATACATATAATTGCAATACATATTCTTAGCATTGGGAATAAATAACATTTTATTTCTTATGGAAATATGTAATAATCAAGTTATCATTTATATGTGTTTTGAGTGACAAAGTGAAAACTATCAGTATTCAGGTAAATATTATAATATATTCAATAATATATAAGTGAAATCATTGATACAGAATGGGATGCGTTCAATTCGAATGTGTTCAATTACTATTTTTAATATAACTTTGTTCAAATTTTCAATTCCAACTTTTCCAAAATTGCACATTTTTATAAAACAATGTTACTTTTTATCTTTGAAAAAGACGTTAATTTTCATGTCTATTCTTCAAAACAAGTTCACTTTTCCTTGTCAATATTATCCTTTGACTAATTTCCATTAGGATCCCATTCTATTTTCAATCTGGTTTCTGCTAACAGGTTCCACTAGGCTTTACACAGGCATAAACATCGAAGAAATCTTTGAGAAACTGCCATTTTCCAAGTGATATTGCTATGTTTCTAGTACTTGTCCATTTGATGGAAAGATTCGTAGGATGATCTTCAAATTTGCAGGGATTGCTAGATGCTGATAAATTCTGGCAATTATTTGTTACATGCCATTAAAAGAGAAATCGATGTTTATAATTACTAGTATTGATTTTTTCTTTGAAATTATTTTTATTAATGATTTACACAAGTTAATTGAATGTATATTCAGTGGGCGTTATACATGAAGAATTCAACTGTGCTGGGTGCTAACTTGCGGATTTTTACAAAAGGTAAATAAAGCGTTCTATGATCAACTTCTCTAGTAACTTACCCATTTTTTGGTGATTTTGAACTATGACCAAGTGTGACAGATTTTTATCAAAATGGAGAAAGTATATATATATATATATATATATATATATATATATATATATATATATATATACATATATATGGATAATAAAAATAAATATAAAAATAAATAAATATAATAAGACAAATTTAAAACATGAAAAATGTCATACTACTCTGGTTCAAAAACAATACAGAGGAAAATAAATTAAAGAGGATATGAAAGGAAATACCTAAAAAAGAGAAACCATTATTACCATATAAGTCAAGTTGATCTTGATTTTAAATTATTAATAATACACATGAATTTGTCAACATTCAAGGGGATATATACAAATCAAGTTCAAACATCAAAGGATTATCAAAATCTGGAGGCTCAAAATATTTAAATGAAAATAAATATAAAGTAAAAGAAAAGATGCAGTTCGAAAATATGAAAATGTAAAGAACCTCTGTAGATCCAGCTTTTCAAGAATATTTCAAGAGGCATCCACAGAGATTTCAAATGTGTTTCGATTAACGATACAGCCACATGGTCGAAACATCGTCAAAAGATCCATATATATGTATGGATATATTTATAATCTGTTTGTATTTTATTTCAGAGGGAAGAATACTTCCGGCTAACCAGAGACAACAGGTGTTCCAAAATGGCACATTGCTGATCACAGAAATTCAACCAAGAGCAGATGATGGATTATATAGCTGTGAAGTGCGATCCCACCAGGGTATCCCTGTATCTAGAACATTCAGGATATCCATCAGAAGTACGTTACAAACGTATTACTGAACACTTAACTAAATCACGTTAAATTATGGGTTTTTTTAAAGTTGTGTACCCACTATAGCTTTTAAACCCCATGTCATTGGGCGATGAAAGCAACTTGTTTTTACAAAAAATGTCTGTAGTCGACTGGACGTTCTTGTATCGGTCTTTATAATGAAATACGAAATTTAAGAAAGTTTATTGAGAAATCAACAGAGACAGGCAAGAATTTAATTACAAAATTACAAATAATTTAAGTACAAAAAGCTTTTTCAGTTAGTACAAAATGATACTTGATTTAACAGAAACACTCATAAAAACAAACATATGAAATTAGTAAACAACGCAAACATAGCTTAAATATTTTATAATACAGACGCAAATGACATGCCAAGTAGTTGATCTACATAAACCGTCTGCAAAATGTGCGCTATCTGCTACGATGGCCACGTGGATTCGAGGCAAAGCAGCATCACTAACAGCATGCAGGATCGTGGAGTTGCAGGGTTGTAAACCCTGGCGATGCTGTATTCTATTAAGCTTGCTTGAAAGTCGAGTAAGGTTTTGCACTAATTAAGAAAATTTCTGTGATTTTGTAAATGGACTCATTTGCTTATATCTGTTAGTTTCAGAGTCAGTATTCTGAAGTTCGGTATTTCGTCACTAGTGGTCCGTAGGTTACGACCACTAGTGTTTAGAAGTTATAAAAATATACAGACTTTCTTAAGAATCCTGTATACAAGTAGTTTTAATTTAATAATTATAAGTAGTCTTGAATTTATCAGATATGCATATTGCATAATACTTTACATACCAACATAAGCATTTTAACAAAATTGATACGTTGAAGAGGTTTTTCTTGCTATTTCATATTTCTATTATTTTAAGGTTTCATTTTCCTTCTTATATATTAAATACAAAAATAGATTAAAAATCAATTATTATTTTAATTTATATTGCCACGAATATAAGAAATAAAAATAAAAATAAATGGTGACATTGTTTAGAAGTGATAATGACGAAATACTTGTAAAATGTTTTCTTTTCTAACAAGCAGCCGCTACTGTAATCGCTCTAAACAGACAACTGTGATTCTCTTATAAATGTTGCAAAACTAGCCATTTTCCAGCAGAATAAAAGTATGGAGTTTCTGTTAATAGTTAAGCGCGTCATAGTTTGAATAAAATGTGAAGTCAATACATCTTAAAGATGTGCTAAAATATACACTACTGACACCAAGAAATGAAACACCAAGAAAGAGCGGGATGAAAAATATGCAAATTGCAGGGTAGACGCAGCTCACCGAGTTATGTAAATTATGCGAAATGAGCAGCTGTCCTGCGTACATTGAGTGAGATACAATAAAAGGAACCTGCAGAATCGGCAATAGTTGCACCGCTCTGTCTGCCAGGGAAACCATTTTGCATTTTTTTTTGTCGAAACGTGCAGTAGTAGAGAATGCCAGGCCGTCGCTAACCGAAACAGTTCCAGCAGACATACCATTTCACGAGGCGTATTGTGATCGGACTCACAAAGCGGACTCACATAGCGACGTCACTACTCGTGAACCGACACCCCCCCCCTACAAAAGTTGACGGCCCCGCAAGCCATTTTCGTCGCCCTTTTGCAGCATGTGCAGAACACCCTTGATTCTCCCATATCGACCAAGACCATTATTCACCGATTAGTCGCTGGCGACCAGCACTCATTGCACCCGGTAGGAAGGCTGCCATTGACTCAACAGCACAGATGACTCCGTTTGCAATGGTGTCTGCATAGAGCCACGTGGACGGGGGAATGGCACTGGATCGTGTTGTCAGACGAGTCATGTTTCTGTTTTAGGAATGACAGTCATTGTGCACGAGCCTGGCGCCGAAGTGGTGACAAGTCCAATCTGACCTCATCTTTGGAACGCCATACCTCGCGACAACGCGACTTCATGATTTAAGGGGCTATCGCCTACGATAGAAAGTCACCTCTGATCCGTATTGAGGGCATTATGACGGCCCAACGATACGTGGATGACGTGCTACGGCCCGTGACACTACATTCTATCAGGGGGTGGTCTATGCCATTTACCAGCAGGATAACGCCTGATCACACACTACACGCACCAGCCAACATGCCCTGCAAAGTACCCAGGTGCTTCCCTGGCCAGCAGTCTCCCCTTATCTGTCATTAATCGAACACGTCTGGGACGTGATTGGAAGTCGCTGGCGTGCTCTGCCTCTGCCGCGTTTAGAAGACAAACACTGGTAAATGGTTGACAGGGAATATGCAGCCATCCCTCGGGAAACCATCTGCACGCTCATTGAACCTGTACTTAGATGTGTTGCTGCCTGTATCGCCGCCCGCGGTGGTCCTACAACCTACTGGCCAGACGGTGTTATCGCTCTGTGTATAGGTGTTGTTGTTGTTGAAACCCAGACCGTCCGACCTACCAGAAAGGTGTAAGGTAACTGTTTGGACGGTCGGGAAGCGTATTAATCTGTGTGTAAAACCCTACACAACAAACAATCCTTACACAATACAATGGTCATCACACACAACTAACATCCGACAGACTGACATACTTAAAATCAAGTAATGCACAAGAAATTCAAAGAGTCTTACACCAAAGGGGGAGAACCCAGGAGCAAAAACAGGATTAAGAAATTCATAGATCACCAAAAATTAAGAGCAGAGAATACTCACAGAAGTGTCACTTAACAGAATTTGAAATCTCTCTCGCAGTTTGAATACAGTCCTTCAGTTTGTTTATTAATACTTTATTTCTGCGGACACCGGAAAACCAAGCTGCAGAGTGGGCAGGGGAAGGTTTGACGAGGTGGAATTTTTTAGAAAAGGGACAGGAAAAAACATAGTGATCAGCGTCACCAAAAGCATTACAGGGACAGTTAGAAGAGGTTTTGTGCTTAAAGAAATTGAGGTAATCAAGGAACGGGCCGTGTCCGGTAATAAAATAAACAAGAAATCTGTTACAAATAAGAAGAGAAGGGTCAACCAAAGGGAGGAAAGAAAGAATACGGGCCGGGTCGTGATTACGGGGAGAGATATAGTCGTTTAAGTAAGTTTGCCACAGATTATTTAGGAATATTTTACAATGACGAGTGAGAAGAGAATAAGGGAAAGGGACCGTAAAAGGGGAACCAGAAAGGGAGGCAGCTTTGGCATGAGAGTCAGCAACTTCGTTTCCCAGTATTCCAGCATGGGCTTTAACCCATTGAATGTTAATTAATTTAGATGCCGAAAGGGCCAAGAGTTTAATATCACATAAGTATTTGGATCTATTTTTAACAGATTTTAGAGCCAGAATGGAGGACAAACTGTCCGAAAAAATATTGACCTTTGTATTGTTGTCCAACGCCCATTGAATAGCGACTTTAATGGCAGAGATTTCCGCTTGAAAGACCGTGTTTCCATGAGAGAGCTTAAAAGAGAACGATTCGACCAGGTCATCTTTTTTAAAAATGCAAACTGCAAATCCAATATTTTCGTCAGTTTTAGAGCCATCTGTGTAGATATTAAAAGGGGAGAATGAATCAGGGTCAAAGGAGGGAAGATTAACAATACGATGCGAGGGAGGGAGACTGGAAAAGGGAACGTTTGTATCAAAGCTGGAAGGGTCAGGAAGGGACGGGGATGAAAAAAGGTCAGTTTTAAGGCGCCAGAAATGAAATTTTTTGTAAAGGGTCTGTATAACAAATTGAACAGGGGGGATACCAGTAATTGAGTATAGAGAAATGCTCGAAGTTGTTCTAAAACCGGAAGAAATCTTCAAAAGGAAAATCCTTTGGAGAGAAATGAGACGTGAAGTTTGATCCCCCGTAAGACATTTACCCCATATTCCTGAGCTGAAAGTGATAATTTTTTCTATAACTGTAAGGTACCAGATTTTAAGGAAAGACCTGTTAACCCCCCAATTTTTACCCGCGATTTTCCCGAAAGTAGAAGAGAGCTTGAAGCATTTCTCTTTAAGATAAAATACATGAGGACTCCAGGTTAAGTTGTCATCTATTATAATTCCGAGATATTTAAGATGGCGGGTAATTTTAAGGGGTTTGTTTAACATTTTAAATCTTGGGTTTTGTTTTCTCTTGGAACGAGTTTTATTGAAGATAATACATTGTGATTTTTCGGGTGAAGGAGAAAGTTGAAGGGAGGACAAGGAGGATTGAAGGGAGTCCAGGAGGGAATTGGTTCGGAGTGTAAGTTGTGAGAGGGAATCACCAAATGTCACCACTGCAAGATCATCTGCAAAGGCCTGAAGATAGAAAAGGTCATTATTAAGGAGGAGAACTCGGTTGAAGTAAATGTTCCACAGGATAGGTGACAAGACCGATCCCTGTGGAGCACCGAAGGAAATGACTTTAGAGGAGGAATGGATATCGTTTGAAAAGGTAATGGACCGTGAACTGAGGTAAGAAAATATAAAAACTTGAAATTCGACGGGAAGATGAATGCTTTCCAGTGATGAAGGAAGGATATGCCAATTAAGGGAGTCGAAGGCTCCACAGATGTCCACAGTGGTGAGTGAAACAAAATGACCTGGTCTAAAGTCTCTAATAGAGGAGACAAGTTTGTGAGTAGCATCTTCGCAACTGACCATTTCCCGAAAACCGAATTGGAGCTGATGAAGGGCGTCATTGGTTTTAATCCAAAAATTAAGTTTATTAGCAAATAATTTTTCGAGGATTTTTCCGAAAGTAGGTAAAAGACAAATGGGACGGTAGGAGGAGCAAAGGGCAGGATCTTTACCAGGTTTATTAAGAAATAGAATTTTAGCGTTTCGAAGACAAGCGGGGAAGTAGCAATATTTAAAACATAGGTTAGCAATTTTTGAAAAGATGAAGGGGAATGAAGTAAAAAGTGATTTCCAGATTTTAAAATCAATAGAGTCGAGACCAGGGGCTTTACCGTTTGGGAGATTGTTAATAACCAATGAAAGCTCTTCATCAGAGACCGAGCCCAACCCATCAGAAGGAGGTGAAAAACAAGGAAAGCTGGTAAATGTGGGATCATCTTTGAAACAGTGGTCCAAAAGACGTTGAATTTTTGTTTTATAGTCTAAGTTAATATCATCAGAGAAATGCAAATTAATATGATTAAATTTGTTTTGTTTCTGAAAAGCAAATTTGAATAGTGTGCCGAATTTAGAAGAACAGTTAGTACAAAATTTACGCCAGGATTCCGTTTTAGATTTATTAATTAATTTTTTGTATTTGGCACGATTTAATTTATATTTAATCTTTGCCTCTGTAATAGTTTCTGAAGAGGCGGAGTTTCTCTCGAGTGATTTTATTCGTTTGCCGAGGGCTGTTACGAAGTTTCGGAATTTTGCTAAATTAGGATTCCACCATTTAAAGCCAGAGCGAGTAGAAGTTTTCTTTTTCCTGATAAATTTGAAAGCACATGATTGGGTGGTATCAATGAAGGATTTTACGAAGTTGTTAAGGGAGGTGGAATCAGAAATTTGATCAAGGGAGCGGGAAAGGGAAGGAATATGAGATCTGAAATTAAATAGAAATTTACCTAAACTATAGTTCGTTTTAAAGAAAAAGGAGTTGTCTGAAGGAGGATCAAGTCCAAGGGTTAATTTTATGTATTTGTGGTCACTGAATGTATCACAGGAGAGAATCTCCCATTTTTGAATAAGATCATAAAGTCCAAAAGAGACAAGAGTTAAGTCGGGGAATCCTTTACCTGAGTGGGAGACGAATGTTGGACCAAGTGAAGGATCATTTACCACAATTAAGTTATTATTCATACAGAAGTCAATCACACTGTATCCCCGGTGATCTATGAAGGAGTAACCCCACATCAGGGCCCTGGCATTAAAATCTCCAAGTATCAATGATTCTGTTGCAAAAAAATTCAGATTTGAGAGTTCGTTTAAAATATCTACGATAGGATCATGGGGGGGACAGTAAATAGAAATCAAGTTAAGGGATTTATTATTTGGAAGAAAAATTTCAACCACCACAAATGAGTTGGATTGAAATTTAAGGGAGACGGGAAAAGACGAGTTTAGGATTAAAAGGGAAGCTTTATTGGACAATGAATTAAATTGTTTAATTCCGAGAGGAGGGCGAAGTACCGACCCCTCGGAAAGGAAAGGTTCTTGTAAGCTTATAATGTCCAAGGATTTCTCAACTGCAAACTGAAGAACATTATTGTGTGCAGAAAGCGAATGATTAGTATTTGTTTGTAGAATTTTCAGAACCATCGCGGGAGGATCAATGCCCGGGAGCAGAAGTGGGGAAAGCAAGGATAAAAATAAACAGATATATAATATACAATAACAATTTAATATTTACAATATTTACCATAATGGTGAGTTCAGATTGATTTTTGAAGTTCCCTTATTCTATTTAGTTCACTTTGCATCGAAGGGCAATTAGCCCGGTCTCTGGCATTGTGATTAGTTTTCCAGTTTAGATTAGCGTTCTTGACGTTTGCCGTTGAGCAGTTAATGCATGATGGAGTTTTTACCTTACAAGTCTTGAAGGTATGATCATCATCGCCACATTGCGAACAGTTACCAGTAACCCAGTGACAGGCTGCAGCCGAGTGACCAAAACCTTGGCATTTGTAGCATATTTGGATTGAGATGTATTTTTTAATGAAATAGTACTGGAAATGATGATATAGTTTTTTGGTGTTGATGAGGATTTTAGCAGAAGAGATGTCCACAAGTATAACCCAGTTGATTGATCCCGCTCTGTTTCTGAAGTTTTTGATGATTTTGAACTCCTGAGGTTCGGATGGAAGGTTTTTAGTCAGAAGGTCTTTTATATCCTGTTCCCGGAGAGTTTCTGGAATATTGAACAGGATCAGTGCTTGCTTACGTATTGGTGGCTTAAAGATAGTGAATTTCTGACCAATTTCGGAGTTTGTAAATTTGGGGATAAGATTGTCTGCATCTTTATCTCTGCATGTTATCTTGAGTGTTCCATTTCTTTGAGATGAGACGTTTTGGATGCGGATGCCCGGAGGACACTGGAAAGAGAGAAGGTCTTTATGCAGTTGTTCCATATTTCTAGTACGGTCCTTTCCCTGTAGCAGGACACTGGCAAAAGATGGTTTGGGGGGAGCAGGAGGTGGTAGATTGGTTGATTGAGTCAGATGTTCCAGGTTTTTCTTTACTGCCTCATCGACCAGGGAAGGCAGATCCTGCGTCAAGTTCTTGGAGAAGTTTTCTAGATTTGTGGCGATTGCATTTTTCAGTTGGTTGAGGTCTTCGTTAAATGACGTTCTGATATTTTGCAGGGTATTTGAAGCTTCCTGGTTTTGAGAGAATATGACTGAAGGGATCTGGTTTTCAAAGTTCAGGCAAGCTGCTTTCAATGCTTCAAATTTATCGTCCAAGTATTTCGTTTGCGTTGCATTAGGTTTTACATATCTAGTTAGGTAATTCTGGACCTGGTTACAATGACGCTGTACTTTAAGGAGGAAGGTGTTGCAGAATTCTGATTTCTCCTCAGTCATGTCTGTGGTTGCAACTGAAGTGGTATCATCTGGTTCGTCCGTATTTGATGTTGGTTCTGGTAGAGTTGGTTTACTGGATCGAGACATAGCCAAAGGAGGGTTGGAGAATACAGTAAACTGCGTTTTCGGTGTTGAGAGGACTGATGAGCGAAGAGGAAGAGGGAAATTCGATGGAGAAGAGCGGGAAAGCACTGTTGAGAATGATGGCTGTGTATAGGTGTATCATAATGCAATAAACATCACTTATTGTTCTTTGCGCTCTCTCACTGGTTGTCGATTTTCATCACTTTCTGTCCATTCCTTCTTGGTGTCTCTTTTTCACTGCACGTATTGTATATGCTTTCAACGTACACAACAATAGATATTAAAATTGTAAAATGGTGGAATGTATAAAGTTAAACAAACATATCCTTTCAAAAATTACGTACCGTCTACTTGTCCCCAACGCTGATACACAGAAAATATCCAAACGTACAGGAGATTACGGTCCGCTTTCATCAATATAACTGTACGAGTAGCTAATCTACTATAAGAATACACATGTTAAAAATATGTTAACATATATATGCTTTCAACATACACAGACAATAGAGAAAAAACGTCAAATGACATAATGTTAAAAACATTTCCTTTCAAAAATTCCATATAATCCAACTGTCTACAACGTTGATACTTAGAAAATCTCCAAAACGTACATGAGATTACGATCCGTTTGATCAATATAACTGTACGAGTTGCTACTGTACCACAAACACCTAACAAAAGTGTGATTACATCCTTACCACTGCGCGATTCCCTATAATTATTGATTACAAACCGTCAACTCCACTACCTTTCAACATAACGTATTTAGTATGATATCGCATGGCTCGTAGTATTGGGGCTGAAAACAGGCCGACAGATATGTTGACTTTTATAATATGGTATATAATAAATGCATTATATCTAAAATTTTAAACGTAACGATGATCAAATATTTTTCTTATCTTTATCGAACTAGCTGGACCTAAGATTGCAAATTTTGGATTTCGTGATGATCTGGAAGAAGGCATGCGCACAGCTGTTACTTGCATCGTAATGGCTGGAGACGGGCCATTGACAACAAGGTGGCTAAAAAATGACCGGCCGTTGGAGGAAGAAGAATTAGACGCAATGGTTGTGTATGCGGACGAAGGATTTGTATCAACATTGACCTTGAAGAACCTGGATTATAGACATAATGGTAACTACACCTGCATTGCAAAGAATGATGTTGCATCAGGAATCCAGAGTGCTGTACTAACTGTTAAAGGTATGGATATATTTTACATAATGCTGATATTTTCATACGATAGTCATGTTCAATTTTTACATCAAGTGTATATATTGTATATAGGAATACAATTTACATTGCATATAGGAATACAATATATTTTGTATATAGGAAAATATACATTAAAAATGTGTACCTAATAACTTTGTATATTTGTTTAATTGCAAATGCATTATTTTGTAGTTTCCCTATAATACATGGTAATGTATACCGAAAGTATTGGAATTGTGTCGAAAATCGTAACTCAGGTTTTTTACGGATTTTCGCTTTTCAACAGTGTCGGCTTGTGAGATAAATCAGTTGACGTAGGATAAGAGATGCTTTACTTAAAATTATCGGCTAAATAGATTATTATCATTATTTGGCGAATTTTTTAGACACATTTTGCTGTTTTTATATAATATTTGACAATGCTTGTGCCAGTAGCGTGATGTGTTTTGATGATGTTCGTTGTCGAGTTGAAGGGCGAATTGAGCCAATAAATCTGTCCCACCCTTTCCCGAAATCACGAGCCTGCTTTTCAAGCACTCTAAAATCCGAAAAATTATTTTTAGCACAATACCTGCATTTCTGTGTCTATATGTGTGTCTGTCTGGGCAATGTATGTATCCACTTAAGATGAAAAACTAATTCACCAAATGTCACGAAATTTAACAGATAAGCCACTTGTGGGTTATTTTAGAGAAGTGTTTGGTATTATTTAGGAAAAATATAGATCCTATCATTTTTTTTTTTTTGCGAAATAGCCCACAAAAATCATTTGAATCCATTCTAGCTGAAAGATTAATTGATAAAATCTCATTAGAATTTGGTCTCTCTGATTAGAATTTGGATAAAAAATAATCTGCCTTTTTCTGCGGCGTGACCCACAAAAATCGTCAAAATTTAAAAGAAAAGGACAAATGCGCACATGTATATATATATGATGCCTGTTTTATACCCAATTTTTCAGGTTGAAAATAATAAGATTAGTTAAATAACTCAAAGTCCAATCGTTCTCGAGATATTTTATTTCTTTGCATTTCCACGTCGTCTTTGAAAATACTTCTAGACACCAAATAATGACAAAATTAAATCAAGATTAGTGCAATTTCACATAAGTATCCGTATTATTTTATGTAATTAAACGCAATTTAATGAATTATAAAATAGATATACGTAAATTGTTTTGAGTCTGGTATTTATTTTGGTGTTTATTTTAAATATATGGTATTTATTTTAAATGCGTAATATATGGATGTATTAAAACAACATTGTACGATAGAGATATCTTTGACAGAAGTGAATATTTGCAATTTTACGCACTTTTATGGTAAAAAAAGGATATATTTAAAATATTTTATGCAGAAGTTTTTTATTTTGATGTATTTGTACATGAAAAGTCTTCAATACCAACTTTTGGTGTTTGCTTAAAAATCAATGTTTGTTGATACAGTTTTCTTATCATAGTATAACTGTTGATGGATAAATGAAGCACAATTATGTTTTGTACATCTATTTCAGTGCCTCCCAGGTGGATTATAGAACCACGGGATACTTCAGCTGTGTCTGGAAGGCCAGCTCAGATTGACTGCCAGGCCGATGGTGTGCCACTTCCTCATGTAAGGTGGAAAGTATCTGCAGGTATTGAAATCAATGTTAAATCATTTAGACAGTTCCCGTAATATTCAGTTGGAACACTTACAAAATTTTGATAGTAATAGGATATTATTCTTTTACCAATCTCTTCTGAAATTATTCTTTAATCAGTTTCTTCTGAAATTATTCTTTTATCAGTTTCTTCTGAAATTATTCTTTTTATCAGTTTCTTCTGAAATTATTATTGTATCAGTTGCTTCTGAAATGTCTCTCTTTTATGTATTTGGTTACAAATACAACCAAATGAATATAATGATTACTCCTCAGAAAGAAATATTCTGCAGGTAAAATAACACCGTAACTCAATCTGGCATCCATTGGATGACCAGTTGAATTGATGTTGATGGCATTACTTTTATGAATGATAATACTGTTGCTTATTATCATCCTCAAAAATGAATTTTTGCTATAAAACTAAATTTGACCCTATTTTACAGCGAAATGGTTTTATAAAAGCAATCATCAATTCAGATCGAATCCTTGCAACCCAATGTAAACTTGTTATCCTTCAAGATTGACAATTTGGGGCTGCTTCTGGACTCCAACCAATATTTTTAGGGTCTTGAAACCCTTTATGGTTATAGAGGAGAGCATACAGTAGTGTGTAGTTTTTACCTCCATTTAATAAGATACTTATAATAATTTTATATAATTTATAACATCGTTCGTAACGTAGAACCGAACACTCAACTAGAAACAAGAACTACTAGTCTTTAAATCAAAATAAGAACTCTGTCCATCCTTATTTTGAAACAATAAATCTTCCGAATCTTATCTTTAAATAAAATTCCCAGCCATTGAGTTAACTGGAATTTTTACTCTGCTATACTTCCCAGACCGTCCGACCTACCGAAGGTGTAAAGTATGGAACTATTTGGACGGCCGGGAAGAGAAGCCACCCAATTTGGACCGGGACAGAATAGGACTGGCATCCACAGGGTGAATAACCACTGTTCACATTGCGGTCCTCCCGCTATAACCACTAGGAAATCCCTGCCGTCATCCGAAATCTTATTTCTTTCTTTCTACACCCAGATAGTTCAACCAACCAGAATGTGGAAGGTATCTGTTTGGTCGGCCAGAGCAGTGTTACCCAATTTAGAGAGGATACGACATTCAATGATGTCGTATCCCCTTTCATCTGCGAGCAAGTCCTTGGAAATACTTTTGGATCCATATTTAACGTGCCCATACTCCGCGTTGACACGAAGATAGTTAAGACGGCACCGAGGACCGAACTTGTGTCCTCTGAGTGCAATTCTCGTAGAGCACGACTAGACTAATTCGTCACTTATATGAGATGGGGAAGGAATCTCATACAACGATCAAACACTAAACTATATTAAGACGTTTGAACTGCTGTTTAGAACCTTCGTTAAATGCATGTCAAAGCGTCAAAGATTTTTCATCGAATCACCCCTACCCCCATAAATATGTTTTAAATATATAAATTAAATATTTAAATATGTTTCAGATTTACTTTCAAACGATAGGTCTTTATTTAATGCCTCAGGCTACTAAAATTTTACTTATTTTCCTAACTTTAGATGAAGGATATACAGACGTTTTTAAGACTGTAATTATTATTATTATTATTTAATTGTGCTATATACTTTTTCAGTCAACAGCAGTATTTAAAATAAGCGCATATAAATGCTTGTTACGTCAATAAATTATATTGACATTTAAAAATACTTATTCTCTTAATACTAATTCCATTTTGTACACATTCTGCGAAGGATAAGAAAAAGTTGAGCAACAAATAAAAGCTCAAATAACACAAAGTATGCAGCATACAGATGTTTCGAGGATACGCTGAATCCCCTTTGTCAGTGCAAGAGAATCAACAAACCGGAAGTTCACACGAGAAATAGACGCGAATGCTTTGTTGGGTTTCTTTGGATTTTAGTACTTAAGGATTGTTGGTTCTTTTGCACTAGCGAAGGCGATCCAACGTGTCATCGAAACATCCGATGATACATTACTTTGTGTTATTTGTGCTTATATTCGTTGCTCAAGTTTTTCTTATCCTTATCACAAAGTGTATTTTACTTATAAGTAAATTTATGAAAGTTTATTATGTATTTCGTTAAACAGTGTCAAGATAACTTTACTATTACTTAATTATTTTTCCTTTTGCATCTCATTATATATGAGCTTAAAATAATATTATATTCAAATGCATTATGATGTAATGAGTAGCAGTGAGAGATGTCTTAAATTTAAAATATATTGCAATTTTTGATGAAAATAAATGCTAAATACATTACATGTCCTGATTTTAATTCCACCCATAAAAATGACGGCTTTGGACTATACAATCAGTAAAAAAAAAACCTGCTTTCTAGTGTTAAATACGTTAAATTACGCCAAGTGGGTTTCATAGTACAGTACTAAAAACGGTTTCTAGGGTCATTGAGATTGACGAAAAATTATTTCGCGCGCACGTACTATTTTCTTTTATGTTGCATTTGATTTTAATGCACTTTCAAAACATGGTACATCTGTATCATAATATAAAATTTGATAACAAAGTTCACGTGGTTGTTTTCGTGTTAAACAAAAGGGAAAAATATGGTTTCGGTGAGCGTTTTAAATATAAAATTTTTAAAAAATATATTATGATATTTACAACCAGTTATTTATAAATTAACTTTATGTTTTATATTTGACAAACTATTTTTAACTACAGGTGAACCTCCAGAAAAGTTCAAAACTATTGTAAGCAGTTCTCATGTACATATTTTAGTGAACGGATCTTTGAACTTTCGCAATATTGAAATGACAGATGCTGGATTTTACTTGTGTGAAGCAAATAATGGTGTCGGACCCGGTCTGAGTACAGTCGTGAGACTTTCAGTTCATAGTAAGTAAAACGTAGTTTTGTTCTTTTAAGACTGGTTTAAAATGTAAGATGTGATTAAGGAGGGCATTCAAATTGCGCCAATATGCATATCAAGCATACTTGTGTTAATATGGGTATCAAGAATAATTGTGTTAATATGCATATAAATTATACATGTGTTAATATGCATGTCAAGCATGTTAATGTACGTATCAAGTATACATAGTTGAAAAGTTCTCAAATATTTAACTCATCCATTCAGTGTGAGATCATTATCTTCCGCATCTACCAGACGATTGTTCTTGAAAGAGCAACAGTCCAAAGACTTGTTCAGATTTCAATTGAACATCATATTCTGGACATACACGTTTCTTTACTCCACAGGTGGTAGTGCAAAGTCTCGATGAGAGCCACATGGAAGGCTGTACAGTCGTATGTATTACATACCAGTTAGGATTGGAAAATGTGGGGGGAGGTGGATCTGCATATCTGTAGAACTCGCCAACTGTATGTATCCCGATAGGCAATATCGCATAGGCATAAAATTGGGTGTATCACGTGACCACGTTTGGCGGGTTTGCATACCGACCCTCCTACCACATCTTCTAACGTTGATTGGCTTGTTACGTACGTCTCTACAGCCACATGCATAGCTCTTTATCTATAACATGTATTGTCGTTTATGAAGTAATGGAACTGTTTGTGCAATCTCCAAAATGCAACGTCTTATGGAAAGACAGATTAACATATTTTTGAGTTGGTGTTCTACGCAATGTGTGTCCCGTAGTAACTATCATTAGTTTCGGTTTGCTCGTGATGTCAATGATTGACAATGTACCTCATAACATACATAATTTTCACGGGATATCAGTTGCCACTTCTACACAGATAACGATTATGAAACAATAAATGAAATGAAGAGGATGAAGCATAAATAAGTATTAATGTCTAACAAAAATAATGTGATGACACTTAATCTTTCTTTCATATTTATCTTATAAATTGCACTCTTTTATTTTTAAAGCAATTTAAATCTCCTAATTCAAAGTTAGATTAATCCGTATGAAGAAAGTTCGGATAGCGAAATGCAGATTTTCTCGGTGTTAACTGAAAGTACAAGATGTTGCGTCATAGCAGATAATTAAACCAATTATATTACAAAACATTAAGAAAAGAAAAACGATCGAAAGCCTTCAGTAATTTGGCAAAGCATCTGGCAATGACATTATATTTTAACATTTTTGATTGGATGTTAGGCTGGCGGCTACTTGTTTTCTACTAGAAATAATCCGATAACTTTATTGTGCAAGTTCTTATGATCAATTTGTGTATTGTATTAAATTTAATATGTAAAGGCTTCATTATGCAAATTCAGCAGAATATTTTCTTTTGCTCAGCTTGTCCATTTTTAACACTTTTCAACATAGTTGGAAAGTGTTTATGACTTTGTTCATTCTGTCTGTCTGTCTGCCTGTTCGCCCGATAACTGCCGTAAAAATGACTCACAACATACAAAATCGAATTTTAGTATGTTGTTGAGCCGATTTGTGGAATTTATAGAAATGCAAATGAGTATTATCACCCAATTAGGTTCGGACTGAACCCGGATTGAGAGAATGAAATAAAGTGAACACTATAGGACCTAATTTTTCAAACATGTTTTAAGCGAATTTAAAATCCACAAATTGTTCGAAAATGTTAGGAAATATTCAAATTATCCCATAAAATATATAAAAAAATTAGCAAAATATGTTTGGTAGCTTTTTAAATAAAAATTAAAATAATAAGTGCACCCACATTATATTAAGAAATCGCGTAACCCACTTCAAAATAGAATATGGCATCCATCTTGTGTCAAAATCGTAATTTTTAAAGTTCTTTTTAATTTATATTCAGTGTTGCACCCTTCCTAAAACCACTTTATTTTTTTATTTTTATTTTCTGTGCATCGATATACTGCGCCAACGCAATTAAATTACTTTTAAGTTTAAATAATCGTCAAATTTTGATTATTTCTACAACGAAGCCTAATTTTCACCGATGGAAAATGTAAACATATCCTGCTGTAAGATGAGTTGTATAAGAATTGCTGAATTTCTTTAACGCAAAATTATTTAACTCTGGAGTCTGCAATATAGCAATTCATTGATTTTGCATAGAGAAGCAGACGATTCTATTGTATTGCATTTTTCGATGACGTTTTAATCATGGAGTTTGAAAGTACATTTACTTCCATGCTTTAAAGTTTTTAAGTAAAATAAATTTTTTATGTGATAATTTTAAAAATATCGCCGCTGAATGAAAGGAATGAAAACATGTTAATGAATGAAATGTTCACTGCTTTTATATAGAGAGCCAGGCGATTTATATTTCGATTATTTGAATAAATTTCATTTGTTTTCGATGATGTTTTCAAATATAATAAATTATCGTTATATTGTGATAATTTTTAATGTATCACAGCTGAATGTATCGCATTTTAGAGATGTTTAAATGAAATTGCATTGCAGTTGGAAAGTGTTTCATAATCAATTCCTTACGCATGATTGATCTTTCTTGTTACATTCTTATGCTGTATAGTAAACAGAAAGCATTGTTTTCACCAACATTTTCGATCTCGAGATTTTGATATCCTCTTGAGCACTTTTTAACTACTTTTAGATTGATTTCCGTCTATCTGTCTGCGGTCGGTTTCGTCTGCACGTGCTAGCTAACTCAAATATGTAGGGATATTTTCGAAACTTAAAATTCGGCTTTGTTATTGAAAAATATAGAACTAGATGAAAAAAAATCTAATTTCGCAAAAATTGCGAAATTTATTCGATCATGCTTTGTTTTCTTGCAGAATTTGCAAAATAAAAGAATCACAAGCTATTTAAAAATGGATTGTGTTAAGATAAAATTGAGTGGAACCACAGACCAGTTAATTTAGATATTTTGAAATATGAATGATATGATCATAATCATATGTAGTATAGGTCATTAAACTTAACGGCAGAGTAAAATGCAAACTAGCTTACGTGGCTTACTAAATGGGGTATGAATCAATGATCCGTCTATCTGTCTGCCGTCTGCTTATGGCTGATTTTATGTGCACAACACGCGATGGCTGACACAATTATTAATGGCATTTCACAAAACTTTGTATCCGGCTTTGTTATTAAGAAAATCTAGAACTAGATATCACTTTCTGAAATTCGAGTGGTGAACACTTGGAAATGTATTCGAAATTTTTCATTTTCTCAACATGGGAGCATACGACAACATTTGACATAAATATGCGTAAAAGGAGGTGTTATTTATGGATTAATATTCACGAAACTCCACTGTTACAGCCATTGCAGTGAAAATACTCTCGATACAATTTTTGTGTTCTTGACTACGTCATTAGCCACTCTCGGGTACATTGTCAAACTTGATATCAAACGGAATATTTTTCAATACCTTTAAAATGAATGGGTACATGTTATAATTGTGATCATTAGAACCAATGGTCACAGGACTGTTTTTAGGAATATAATTGCAAAATGCGTCAATGGGGGAGGGCGTTAACAAACGTTTGGAATGGATTGCTATTGCAGGTAACAGCATATAGTATAGACTGGCTTGGAACTTATCATGCATTCGTCAGAATAGAAGAGGAAATATCAGCAACGGCGGCAAGAGATTTTGTTATATGTAGCAATTTTGTGAACCTCTACGGGAGCAGACAAACTTAACAGATAGATCAATATTTAAGAATTATAATATTTTAAATATAATTTTAATAATTATATAATTTCAAAGCTAGATCTGTAGTAGAACTGAATTTGGAAGTTTCGAAAGAAATTCTTAAAATAGCAGTATATTGCAATTTTTCTTGTTGCGTTTGCAGATATCACTATTTCATGCTCACGAGGGTTTGGTAAGATCTAAACCAGTCAATGGATGCTATTTATTTGTCATATGGTTATATGTAAAATATTTAGAAGCAGTTTATAAATACAGTTTGCTGAAAATGTCAGCAATTTTAATATCTAACACAGGGTGTCAAAAAATGACTGACACATTTGAAAAATGAATAAAAAAACAGAAGGCGATGGAAATGTAACTTTTGCTGCATTGTACTTGGGAAACCAGGGAATTTTATACAACCAATTTTCAAAATTCGTTACAAAGGTCACCAACAAATAATGTTGCGGTTGTGTGAGGGCTGCAGGGAAAAGTATAATGTCAGATTGTCATTCTGTACTTTGCTCAACATTCTGTTGGCGTGTGCTTTTCAAAAATTTAATGTTGTTGTTTGTTTATTCGTTGAAAATGGTTTATTCGTTGAAAATGGTTTATTCGTTGAAACAGTGGATATTTCTTGACCGGACCATTCTGGCTGAAATGTTTGCATAGGTGTCCGCGAATTTTGTTCTCAAACCGCGCCATGTTGTTGCTGCAAATTGTGGTAATTTTCAAATCATCGTTCTGTAGTTTTTGCAACATTGTCATACCGTTTATTAGTTTCCCATTTAGCAGC
Organism: Amaurobius ferox; assembly: GCA_951213105.1. Lineage (NCBI taxonomy): Eukaryota > Metazoa > Arthropoda > Arachnida > Araneae > Amaurobiidae > Amaurobius > Amaurobius ferox. The sequence goes on along the minus strand of OX578134.1, from coordinate 45,788,413 downwards.
GCCATTTGGTGACCTTTGTAACAAATTTTGAAAATTGGTTGAATAAATTTACCTCGTTCCCCAAGTATAATGCAGCAAAGGCTATATTTCTACTATTACCTTGTGGGTTTTTTTTAAATGCATTTTTCAAAAGTGTCAGTCATTTTTGGGACACCCTGTATATACTAGTCGCCTTTAACTACCACACCAGTCGCTTTAATATGGAAATATCTTATCTTGTAATAGCTATTTTGCAGTATTTGCAGCTCATTTGATCCAAAATGAGAAGACAGTATTTTGCTTCTGAAATGGTTGGCATTTTAATCAACTCTGTTTATATTGTTGCATACGAACTACTTTAATTTCAGATTTCTAAGGTAAATATATATACCTATGATAACACATGATAAAAATCTGAAAGATACATACTTCTTCAGACAACAGCATGTAAAAGATTCACTGAAATATCAACTGGTTTTAAAAGGCAGTAAATGATCATTTTTTCAGGATAAAGTAGCTAGAGCAGCAAATCCAATGAGGGCAAGAACTGATCTGTTTATGCCTGTGGTCAGCAACACGTAGATCCTGAACCCAATTTCGGTTGCTCACAAATATATATTTACATTTTTTTAACATACCAAGCGATAATAGTTCGATATTCTTAGTCCTGGGTCTTAGTATTTCGTAAGTAACTGTTTAAAATTGAGAAACTCTGTTATATATATAGCATTGTCTCACTGCGTAATCTAGGTTTGAATGCATCTCTTATATTGACTACTAGAACTTAACTTTTTACTCCTGTATAACATCACATTTATTTCAGTAAAATCACCTACTGTTTAATGATTTTATCAGTTTGAACTTAAAATTTAAATATTATGTCATATGTTGATTTTGTTTCAAAATTTTTGCAGTAAAATTACATTGATTTTGTCTTTGTGTATCATTAAAGTACCACCATTCCCATTAGATTTCTTACACAAACAGTTTTTAAGAATATATAAAAGTACAATATTGAACATAAGTTGTTTTCAAGTTAAACCTTGATTTTCTGTATTTTTTTTTAAATGCTAATTAAAAGATTCATTGCTTTAAATTAGAATACACATATTTTTATTTAAATTATACTAAATAAATATCCATGACACACATTTAAACGCAAGAAATAACTTTTTATATAGGTTTACTGCTAGTGATAGCACAATAGAGGCTCTTATTATACATCGAGGTAGAACTTTATTACTTAGTAAATTTTATGTATTTATTTGAATTTAGGAAATTATCTGATTATGAGATTACCAGCAACAATTTGAATTATTTAAATTCGATATATAACACGCGCTTTTTAAGAAACTTGTCTATATAGTTTGGTTTCTGACCTATGGTCTACGCGAATTAAAGATATAAAGGAACGCACTGGTGACGATGATAATACCCTACCTAGTACTGGTCCTATGTATAATCTGTCCTGAAGAAAAATAGTTTGCTTATAATTTTGAAATCGGTTGATACCTTATTCATAATTTATATATTTTTGTCTAATATCTCATATTCTTTCCCTCAGCTACCAAAGCGAAAAAATTGTCCATGAATAAAATCTCCAACATTAAAAAATGTATGTGCTTCCATCGACAAAGAACACACCCTTTTTAATCCCGCTCTTAAAATAAACAAATTATTCATTAACTGTCTTTTATAAAACTTTTGTCTAAACCTTTAATACCTGATAATTAGAGCGTATCAAATGCACGTTTTAATTCCAGGTGCACCACAATTTCATTCCAAGTACACAATGCTGACTTTCCGACGGGGAGAAAGAGCAACAATAGAGTGCAGAGCCGTAGGCGACAAGCCGATGTCATTTTCATGGAAGAAAAATGGGGCCATTTTAGATCCAGGAGCAGAATCACGGTAAGTTATTGATTTTTCTCCATAATAAAGTGAATGATAAGAAAAATGATAAGGTGAGGTTAGCATTCAGTTAAACGTCAAGATAAAAGAGGTCTGGTTTGGGATAGATGGAAAATGTTCGAATAATAACTTTATTCAGTTTTATGTGAATAGAAGAAAGATGAATGTGGGTTAATTCTTATATTGTTAAATGTCGTACTGATATTCGGAATAAAAGGGGATAGGGTTAAAGAAATCGCTTTACAGATTACAATGTTCTGAAAAGATAAAATATTCATTTAATGGTAGATTAAAATCTTTAGTGGGACATTGAAATCAATTATAAACATGGTGGTGCATTAAATGAATATAAAAATGAAGTATACTGTTTGTTGTGAGGGATTTTTAAATATTGGGTTGGAGGGAAAGTTATGTCGCATATTAAATAGGCAGGTGATTTTTCTTGTAAATAAAAAGAACATCTGTAACAAGTCGAGAAATTGCAGAAGAGTTTGGCATTCATCATATAACTGTTGGAAATCACATTAAATCTCTTGAGTTTGTGTTAAAGCAAAGTTTTTGGGTTCCACATGCATTAACGGAAAATAATTTGCCTGATCGTGTAAGAATGTGTTCATCACATCTGATTAGACACAATGTGGAGCCGTTTTTGGACAGGCTGGTTACTGGAGATGAAAATGGATTCTTTACGAGAATATTAAGAGAAAAAAATCTTACTGCAAACCAGGAACATCATCAGCAACAGTTCCAAAACCAACTATCCATCAACGAAAAGTACTGCTTTGTTTGTGGTGGGACAGGAAAGGTCCAGTGTACTACGAGTTGCTGAAACAGGGGAAAACCATCAACGCGGATCTGTACTGCAATCAGCTGGATAAATTGAATGCAGCTATCAAAGAAAAAAGGCCGGAAAAGGAATAGTGTTCCACCACGATAATGCTCGCCCGCATACTGCAATGGTGACACAACAAAAACTGAATGCGTTAGGATGGGAAGCCCTTAGTCACCCACCGTATTCACCTGACATTGCACCATTTGATTATTACCTGTTCAGATCTCTGCAAAATTATCTAACGGGAAAAAATTCACGTCTTTTGAAAGTGTTTCTAAGGCAGTTGCTGACTATTTTAACTCCAAGGATGAGAACTTCTACAAAACAAGAATTCACAGGTTACCTGAAAGATGGCAACAGGTTGTAACAAATAACGGAGTATATATAATTGATTAATATTAAACACATATTTTTATAAATGAATTCAAATATTTTCTTTAAAATACGACAGAACTTTCCCTCCAACTCAATATAATAGTTCTAATTGGTTGATTGATTTTTAAATATAATAGTTCTAATCGGTTGATTAAGTAACAAATAAGGTGGTTGGTAGTAATCTTTGACATTAATTAATCGTAATTTTAAGGAATATTTAATGAACATTTTTAAGCAACATTATATAATATATAGGATAATGCTTTTATTGCAGATATCAAATATCTTGAACGAGATTAGAGTTACGTAGCTGTCTTTAAAGCGGATTAGCCAGCACTTGCAATAACAGTAAGGTAACTTGTTATGACCCACAATTTTACAAATCGCTGTAGAAACCGACAAACTATGTCTTACCGCGCATCCAGTTATAAACAGGTCGACGGAGGCTGATATCAGCAGAATAATGATGATAATATATTTGAAAACATATTGGCAGTGTGGGTTCAATGAATGTGTATTATCTACATATTTAAGTTAAGTTCTGGGGAAATCTGTTTTCAGAGAGTTTCTTGGAATCTGCTAAGACATATTTTTTTTAACAGTTCTGTCAGATACCTATTTTTTCCAAAATCGAAAATGCAGTCACTTTTCATTAATTTAATTACATTCTCAGAAATCATCTATATTGATTTTACAAGATTAGAATCACCCTTCTATTGTAGATAGCATTGTCCATCAACAGCGTGATCTAAAGTGCCCTTTCATGAACTCGTTAGAATGAAATAACAGATAGCTGCGATGGCGCTAAAAAAAATCTTGATGTGTGCCTCAATTTCGCAAACATGTATGAATATTGACAAGTTCAAACTCACCACAAATCATATAGGGGAATTTATTAATCAAATGTTTTGCCAATGCATCACATTAACATTATAGCTGAAAAAAATACCCTATAGGTACCGTTTACAAATTTAGAATCGCGCTGTAACTATATATAACAGAACAGATGAACCGGTTTTGCGACTTTTATGAGCTCGTCAAAATGGAATAGTTGACACTTGTAGTGGAATGGTAATGATAGGATTCCGCCTTTGCACCAAGAAGCTTGTACTTATGCTAACTGGCGGTCTTCAGAGTCGTGCGTCTTCTCTTCCAAAAAAGCTCCTGCAGCGTAAGCAGAGTCAACGAAAACATTTACCGGTTAGCATCATAATTATACCAGACAAACTCGACTGCAGTCACTGACAGATTTTGGCACTGATTACAAAATCAGACTCTAACATGTCCTGAAAATGTCCGTACTTGGTATGTAGAAGACACATCTGGGGCAACCAGTAAATTGGTCATCGTCCACATATTTGATTTACAACCCTCTTAGTGGAGATAAGCCAGGATCACAGATTCAAGGCTCGTTAGCACTGGAAATGTAAACGGCTATGTATCCACTATAAGGGCAAATCTGCAATAAAGAAGAAAATAGCTTAATTGGAGTAACAACTATAAGGTTTATGCAAATAATAATAGTCGTTCTCAAGGATGTATAATCTCATCTTCTAGAAAAACCATTTTCTAGGGGACGCGATTAACGGAACGATTTACCTCGCAGGATTTAAATTCACACTGTTAAAAATGTCCATGCACTTTGCGCTAAAAATTGTTCCATTTCTATTGCCTACGAAATTTCGTGCAACGTTATACAAAACTTATTTAGGAAACCCAACAAACTTTTTTCGACTTTGCGGTGTAATATTATACGAAAATTAATTGGCAATATAACTATTTTTTGTGTAATATTACATTACTTTCTAATATAACGATGCGCGTACATTTTTAACTGTGCAAGTCCTAAGACGAACTCAAATTGCTAACGGTGGTCACTAATTACAAAACGAGGTCCATACCGTCACCTAGAATCCGTAAATAGTACTTGAATACGCTTCTAGGACACCGGGTAAATCGTCATCGCAGCACACATTAATTATATTTATGGTCCATTTATTGGAGGTGGGCCTGAGCTATGAAGTCAAGTCCCGAAAGTCCTTAAAAGGTATATGCATCCATTAAAGAAGCAAACCTTCAATAACAGGAAAAGAGAAGAGAATAATCCGCCATGGCAACATAAGGTGTATAGTTTATTCAATTAATAATAGTGTTAAGGACGTATGATTTCACCTCCTCTTTCAACAAAAACAAACCTTCCACTGGGTAGGTTTGAAAGACTACTTACCAACCAAATACACTAGACTCCGACAGCTTTGTTACACGAACCTGTAATTACATAATATTGTAGATAATAGTATAGAGAGAATATAGGTAGGATATATAGTATAGGTAGGGTATATAGTATAGGTAGGATAGATAGTATAGGTAGGATAGATAGTATAGGTAGGATGGATAGTATATATAGGATAGAAAATATGACAATCATGAAGTTTATGCCAACTGTAATTGGTAAACACTAGCTATATGACTCATTTTTCCCAACCTCTACAGGGATCGAAAATTCAGTTGACACACAATAAAGTACCTTTCCGCTGTTGCATGAACCTTCTACTAAAAGCTTGAAATCCCATTAAATGTGCAAAACCAAGTCATAGATGATAATATTTGTAATAGGAGTGTACCTTAAAGGAATGTATTACATAATGTGTTTCTAGCAATTTGTTATAATCCATTTGGGCGATTTTCATGTTTTTCTTTTTAAGCGAAGGATTTAAACCCTAAAATTAGCACAAAATTCTATTTAAATAAAGAACACTTTCAAATTCAAGTTATTTAAAAATAATATGTTAACATTATCTGAAATACGTCTTAATTTTTTATGTTATTATTGCTCGGTAAACCAGCATATTCTCAAAATATACTTGACAGCAGCAGTTGGAATAAGTTTCAAATATTAAAATTTGTATTTTTCTTGAATTTAATAGCTTTGCTTATTAAAAACTGTATTTTATAACGTGTATATGTAGAATATTGTTATATCCACAACGGAATTTGATGTTTTTGCGTCACAGTTTACATGCAACAGACAGTCTTCCACTATTAAATGAAATAAAAGAATAATTAAATTCACAAACGTTTTTATTAGTTTTGACTTTCAGATATTCGCCTCTAAATGAAGAAATACCATCTGGTGGATTATCTAGTATGATTATCGAAAAAGTAGAGAAAAAAGACTCCGCTCTATTTACTTGCACAGCCACAAATGACTACGGAGAAGACAGTAAAAACATTCAACTAACAGTTCAAGGTAATATGCTTTAATATATGAAGATTATTATTGTTCGAACTTCACTTATAATGCAATGTATAGTAAAACGAGGTTTATCCAGTTTGAAATTTGAAGTAGTATTTTTATCGAATAACTGTTAAAAATGTTCTTGCACTTTGCACTAAAAAGTGGTGCTAGTTGTATTGCCGACTAATTCTCGTGCAACTTTATGCACCTCTTATTTAAAAAGTCTAACTCAGTTTGCTCGACTAAGTGGTGTACTATTACACAGTAATTAATTAGAGCAAAAAGAGATTATATCTCTGTATCTGTTTATAGCGCTGCCTAATATCTCAATGTTCCTCCGACCTCTTCAACAGTAATTAGTTGGCAATAATACTATAAGCAATTTTTAGTGCAATTTTGCAGGGACATTTTAACACCATATAGAACACCCTTCCAATCGAAAACATTATCACTAATGTTTCTTTGTGTGCGTATAAAAGTTTAACCCTTTAATAAAATGCGCCTAAACCTTTAAAGTTCCAGAAATGCAATGTATAGTGATCATGATCTACCCAATGAAACTGAAGACAACTTTGCTGTTTTATTTGTATTACTACTTAATTTTAGATATCAGCTATTTAATAAATTATCTTAACAATCTTAAAGCAATCGTAATGTATTATCTTGTACAATCTTAAAACACAAGAACTTTTTAAACATCATGTCTTTGATATAAAATTAAATTATACCTACTCTCTAATAAACGCTAAGTTCTTAAAATAAAACAAATTTAAAATTACCTTATGTATTTTAGGTTTGTAATTGAAATGTAAATAAACTTAAGTCACAAATAAAACGTTATTATTATCAAACTTAAACTCCAAATAACTTTTTAGTTTACTCGCTCCAAGTTTATGATTTTACAATATTAGTTAATGCGTCATAACTTTAAGGGTGTAAACTAAAATTTAATATACTAAATTGTTTTGCCTGTTTAATAAGATATTGACCTTAATGCATATATATTTGTACCTATCAAGAATTAAAACACCCATAATTTATGTTAAGAAAATTTGAATAATGCAGAATGTCTTTGGGATTTTAATCAGTGCTCCCAAGCATACGGGTCTATGACAGGTTGAACCTTTTTTCGATCGAGACTTTGGGCATGATCTGCTTGCTAGAAGTGCAAACTGAGACCTTCTCAACATTATTCCACATTGAGCACCTTTTCCATGTAGAACGCGATAATTCACCATTGTATTAAACCGATATTTTCCGATGATTTTACATCGAAATTGATGATCTAAATTTCAGGGACATTTTATACACCACAGTTGTCTGATTTATCTGTATATCGGAGACCGGCTCACATCGACCTTTGAAAATGCATGTTGCGTTCTCGCATGGGGTTGTGGCTGCAACCAGGCGCTTCTCCAACATTTTGGCACAGTGGAAGCTAAGAGACTGTTCATCAATAAGATGACTCTATTTGGAATCACTTTTACTATATTCAACTCGAAAACTCGATCTGTAAATTTTCGCCGAAAGGGCTCAGTCTGTAAGAGCTCAGTTTGGACATCACCACATAATGCACTAAGTTTGCTCCATGAGTCTGTTTATGGTTTTGTATGACGTATTATGCAGAAAGTTATAAGAAACCTTCTTGACGTCTAATGTTCCCCTCCCGTATGAAACAGTACATTTTCTTGTTCTCTTTAAAGATATCCCTGATGCCCCAATGAGCACGGAAGTCCATGATGTTTCCAGCAGAAGTATCCGCCTATCATGGAGCAAACCTTTTGACGGAAATTCGCCCATCACGCAGTATACAGTAATGTGGAGGCATATAGGAGGTAAGTTTATATGTACACTGCCTTTCAAAAATTAAACAGGCAGCAGTAAACCCGACATACTGCACAAAGATCAACATTCATGGAATCCAAATTTCACAAGAAGGTGGTTAATTGAGAAATATATTCATTAGTATAAATTTAAATTTCAAGAAAATGTATTCAGGTATGATTTTCACACTTTAAAAGCTTTTTCGCAGTGAGTATATAAGGAAAATACTGTATATACTGCACAAAGAAACTAAACAAGCTATACTATAGGATACCACCTTCCCTGACTTCAACAGAAGCTTGGCATCGACGTTTAATCGCTTCAGTGAGGTGATCCTGCTCAGCAGAGGTTAATACATCTCATTGATGTAGAAGGACAGTCTACAGCTCTTGGAGAGTATTTAAAGGGAGCTGACAGGCAGAGACAGCTCTTCCGGAGACATCTCAAATATTTTTGATAGGATTAAGTTCAGGGAAATACGCTGGCGATTGCATATCAAAAATAATTTCCCGCTTAGGGTGCTCGATCATTATCCCTAATGTGTGTATACGAACATTACTGTCTATCAAAAGAAAAGTCAATGATGTAGTGTAATCTCACGATGTGTTCAAGGATGTCCCCCTGTAAACACGTTCAAGTCGGTGCAATATTCTAAATAAAATACGTCCACACCAAAAATATCTACCACTGCTAAATGCTTGATGTTCAAGGAATTATGTTATTGGTCTAGTTCCGCGTTCCTTATTCTATCCAGACCCTTCAAGTTTATTGTCTGAATCTAGAGCAAATCGTAAGTATTCTATAACGAGTACATTGAACCATTGCGCTTCTATACAAGTCGCATTCTGACGATACCACTTTAATCGTGTTCGTCTCGATTTAGAGGTGAAATGGACACTAGCTCGTGGTACCCGGTCATAGAGGCCTTTGGCACGAAGCCTTCTCCTCAGAGTATTAGCGGATTTCGACTTTTCTATTGCAGTGTTAGACATTGTTCATAAAGCTGGCGATTGCATATGTACACTCATGTTCAAAAGTTAAGCATAATTCGTAGAATTAAAAATTTCGGAATTAATATAGATACGATGGTTCACAATCAGTTGTGGAGAATCGTGGGGCGATGGTTCACAATCAGTTGTGGAGAATCGTGGGACGATGGTTCACAATCAGTTGTGGAGAATCGTGGGAAGATGGTTCACAATCAGTTGTGGAGAATCGTGGGACGATGGTTCACAATCAGTTGTGGAGAATCGTGGGACGATGGTTCACAATCAGTTGTGGAGAATCGTGGGACGATGGTTCACAATCAGTTGTGGAGAATCGTGGGACGATGGTTCATAATCAGTTGTGGAGAATCGTGGGACGATGGTTCACAATCAGTTGTGGAGAATCGTGGGACGATGGTTCACAATCAGTTGTGGAGAATCGAGGGACGATGTTTCACAATCAGTTATGGAGAATCGTGGGACGATGGTTCACAATCAGTTGTGGAGAATCGTGGGACGATGGTTCACAATCAGTTGTGGAGAATCGTGGGACGATGGTTCACAATCAGTTGTGGAGAATCGTGGGACGATGGTTCACAATCAGTTGTGGAGAATCGTGGGACGATGGTTCACAATCAGTTGTGGAGAATCGTGGGACGATGGTTCACAATCAGTTGTGGAGAATCGTGGGACGATGGTTCACAATCAGTTGTGGAGAATCGTGGGAAGATGGTTCACAATCAGTTGTGGAGAATCGTGGGACGATGGTTCACAATCAGTTGTGGAGAATCGTGGGATGATGGTAAATAATTTCGCATAAGCAAAACAGTTCAGTCAACGTCGACATGCGCAAAGAACCGGCGGACGTAGGAACGAGTATAAAACTGTCTCGAGCGGCATGTCCCGTTGAGGCCTAATTTCGCAATTGCTGTGACACGGAGTGTTGTTTACATGGAGTCATGGTCTGGGCAGGCATTATGATGCACGGTCCCACAGACTGCCACATCTTTGACACGGGATCGGTTACCGAGCCAACGGCCCTGCCGTGCTGAAAACACAGGTTCTCGTTAGATCACCGAAGTCAAGCAGCATCGGGCGCGGTTAGTACTTGGATGGGTGACCACCTGGGAACATCGCTTGCTGTTGGCACATTTCGGGCGCGGTATCCCAATGGTTTGCGCGCTGGATTTGCACGCTGCCACAACTGCCGTCGTGTTCATGCGGAGTACGATCACGTTAAACATGTGGGTCCGTAAGTCCTTATGAGAGGTTGGTGGTAGGAGAAGGAAGGTAGATCCCTGTGGATGCCTCCCCCACTGGGTTCCGGTCTAAATTGGGTGGCACTTCCAGGTCCTCCAAACAGTTACCATACACCTTTCTGGTAGGTCGGACGGTCTGAGACTCAACAACAACGGAATCGGTTACCGGTCAAAGATACAAATATGAAGTCTTTGTGCCTACCATTCGATTGTTCAGAGCTGCTGTTGGTCCGGATTTCATATTCATGGCAGATAACGCGCCTCCTTACCTAGCGGTCTACGTCGATGACTTCCTTCAAACTGAAGATATCCAGCACATGAAGTGGCCTTCCACATATCTTGATCAGAATCCAAGAGAGCATGTGTGGGATATGCCCGAGAGACATCTTACAGCCCTCCACAACCCGCCAAGCTATGTTCAGGGATTGAAAACTGCTCTCCGCGGATCCCATACACCGTATTGAACTGGAACATCCTATTGTTTTATTCATTCTGTTTCACTGAGGTTGACACTCGTATTGTGACCCTTTTCCCTTAACCATTTTCTTTGCATAATAAAAGTCGTTATTATCCTTGTTTTGCATTGTTTTCTTCTTATATAACCTTATTTCACCCGCATGCAGTGTTTCATTCTATTCTGATGTAGATTTTCTGAAAGTTTCACATAAACAGCAACTATGCTTAAGTTTTGGACTTGAGTGTATATATATATATTTGTATGCATGCATGTATGTATATATATATATATATATACTGATATATATATATATATATATATATATATATATATATTGATTATATGTGATTATTATATTTGATTTCTTATATATATATATATCTCATCTAATTTATATTCTCTTCTACGTCAGGCCATGTGTATTTTTTCTGTAATACAATTTAAAGTAATGCACACAAAAACGTAGAGATCGCATTAACGAACTATTCTGTATTTAAAACTTGATAATAGCATTTATGATTATATACAGGGTGTCCCAAAAAGAGTGAAATGCTCTTTAATTCTTTACGTATTGGAGATAAGTGGGCAAGAAAATTGCAAAAATGTTGAAATCATTTAGGAAATAAGATTACGTTAATGAAATAATCCTCCCATTAATTTTCAAAAAGCTACACTTTTTAAAGCTTTATACGATCCCCTTAGACCAATTTGGTCAATCAGAAAATGTTTATTTTTAATGCAACAAGATTAAAAAACCCGCATATCTGTATCTTTAAAATTGAGCGAGTTATATTTAATTGAAAATTGTACATTGCGAATGGGGACCATATATCAAATTAGAAATGTAAATTTGTGACATATCACAAAAAATAAAACTGGATGATAATACATAGGATACCCAAATACGTAGTGAGTACCACTGCTTTATATGACTTCTGCCTGTGTAATGCTTTATTTAGATGCATTTGTAATAAAAAAATTTGACACATATTGACGTAGATTTGAACTAAGCAATTTCTATCGCCAATTTGTTTATGATCCCAATTTTCTCTGATGAAACAGCCTTTCACATGGTTCCTTTATCACAATTACCTTTATCACAATTCCCTTTATCACAATTCAGTTGATTTTAATGGTACAGATGTATGATTTTTTAATGACCATGTTGCATTAAATATAAAAATTTCCTGATTGACCAAATTTGTCTACGGGGGGTAGTATAAAAAATTAAAAAGTGTAACTTTTTATAATTAATGGGAGGACAGTTCCATTAACGTAGTCTTATTTCCTACCTTACTTTCAACATTTTTGCAATTTACAGTGCCCACTTATCTCCAACAGGCAAATAATTAAAAAGCTTGTCACACTTTTTGAGACGCCCTGTATATAATCATAAATGCTATTATCAATTTTCAGATACAGAATAGAGCCAACAGGTCAATTGCGTAAAAACAATACTTACAACCCAAAATTATTGCCATTCATACACATAGGGATTTGTTATGTTATCCCAACGCTACAATTCAGCTCCAGACGCAGAAATCTAAAGTCTGTAATAATCCGTAATTTTAAACGATATCTATGAAATAACAAGACCTTGAAATGAGGACTATTATTATAACATAACAATTAGCGTTTATTAGCATCGACACATATCAAAATATACACCTTCATGTAAAATAACAATGTTTCTATAACAGCTAAATTAGTACTTGCTAAATTATCTAAATTTGTTAACTAAATTAGTATTTTCCTCAAAAATCTCATACACAATAATAACTTTCTTGAGTTTTAAAATAATAATAATTTCATGGCAACTAAGTTTCTGGTGTTATTATAATCCTTGATCTTATTCAAATAATTTCTCCAAATTGAAAATCACCTTCCTTAAGAGGTGGGAATGGGCAGATGAGAGAGAGGGTGTGGTTGCAACATAACAAAGAGAAAGGTCTACCTCCAAACCTATATGAACCAGACATCATAAACAGACATCATTGTAGGTGGGACCCCATCACTCCCCGGCGGTTGTAGCTCCTGCTACAACCGCCGGGGATTTTTGATATAGGATTCTACTGTATCAGAACTCAAACTCATGTCCATTTTTGCTTTTTTTAAGTTATAAAATTATATCTCTTTCAGTGCCGCGCCCCCGTAGTTGCATCTGGTGCTCTTTTGGCTGAATAGTGAATTTAATGACGCCCCTGGCTTATTTTATTCCCTCGTGTTGAGCATTCACCCTTTACTCTCCGTTTGGCTAAGCCCTTGAAATGCAATATGATTTCAACTTTGCGCATTGCCGCTGGTTAGCATATGACCAGATGTGTTTTGAAGGCACATAGAAAAAATTGCGTTTTTGTGTGTGTGCAGGTCCTATCTCCATAATTACTAAGATAGCTCCAGAATAGACGATTGTTACCATGGTAGGCGAAAATTCCACGTAACAGAACCTGTTTGATAATTTTAATAATAATTATTTTAATGCGAATTAACCTTTAATGTTAATCATAAATATATTAACAAAATATTGACAGTATAAATAGTTTATATATATATATATATATATCAGCACCAGATGATTGATTTTAGCATGTAAAACATGATTTAGAGGAATTACTATATTTCATTTCTCCAGCTTGTAATAACATTTAATCACCTTATAATATTTTCATTCACCACAGAAATGTTTAATAGAAGCTTATAATTAGCACCTAATATTTAATTATTTTCAAGAAGACATCGTATATTTATACGGATAATTTTTTAATTTTTATTTATATAAACATAGATTTATTTTTCTGGAAGTTAATAAATCAATATAATATACTTTTAACAAAATGCTGTCCGGAACATAAAGAAATAGAACATTCTTTCTGAGTGTTCGTGCCAGTCTCTCACACCATCTGAAACGCTCTTTAATACCAGTTGCGTGATCCGCGTTTATCCGTTTTATTTGTGTTCGATTTATGTCAAAAGACATGCCCGACTATATGTTCTAAAGACCATTAATGGGACAAGAAAAAGTTTCTTTAGACCTCAAGTTACAATTTGTTTGGTTTATTTCTTTCATTTCAGGTCAAAGTACCGGAGGTCCCGTGACAGTTCCTGGCACCGAAACAACGCTAGTAATTCGCGGATTAAAGCCAAAGAACCGTTATTTTTTCCGAGTAAAGTGCGAAAATTCCCTTGGGGAAAGTCAGTTTGGAGCAGAAGTTGCTGTCACAACTCTGGATGAACGTAGGTATAGACTCTTTTGTGTGGTAATTCCTTTTTCTTCTGTAGAGAGCGCGTGCACAATGGCATTTGAAAAAGGTATAGCGTTTTTTTTTTAAGAACAGCGGTATCCAAGTTTTTGTAATTTATTATGAGTCGCAAAACTTTTTTAACTGAAGGCAAAATTAGACAAAAAAATACAAATAATAGGTTGCAATAATAACAGTTACAACGGTTTATTTTTATCTTTAGTTAAATAGTAGTGTTTTGTTGCGGGAAAAGAAGTTCACTCTTCTTAATGACGTCACAACGAGGTGCCTATGCTATGAGAAAAGAGTGGCATATTTACATAGCCGTTGGTAAATCGCATTGCATAATGAACATGATTGTGCGTAGAAGAAAAGGAATAGAGCTCAGGGATGATTTGAAGAAGATGCGTTTCAGAAATTGAGTAATGCTATTGGCGACGTTAAAAAGCTCGGACTAGGGGAACACCTTCAGATTTTCTGAATAATAAATTGATAATGTGTAAGAATGTTTAAACATAATTGTTTAACCATGATTTAAAATATGTACCGTTTCAAGTAGAATATTACTTTTCTTTTATAAATCAAAGCATGACACTACTTCAAGGAATTAGAAGATCTCTATAAAATTTGATATATTTAGTTTAATCTTTAACAGTAAAAAAAGCAGATATTTATGGAGATAAATTGGCAAAAAATAGATAATGTTTTTTAGGATTTTCCACGATATTGGAATGCATTTATCTATAGGGGAAATAATGTTTCGGCAAGATATCACATTTTCATATAGTGTGACAGGGTGAAAAGTTAAGACACGTTTTGTTTTATTCATACCTCTCTTTGAAGATTACTACTATTAGAAGAGATTTATTATTAGAAATTTTTTTAAGAAGTACTGGGGTGCCGGTAGTGGCGTGGCGACCAGCTATTCAGAAATGCTTGAGAGATTGTTTTATGAGCATTTACATGATTCCCACAGTTCATTAAAATATTTCATTAGGACTGAATTTTCATTTTTAGGGGACCCTAGATCGTTTGACGAAAAGGCCTGAATTTATATTCATGTTAAATTTTTGTGCATTTCAAGTTATGGCAAATTTTTGACCCTACATATTCAAAGTGTAGGTATTTATTTTGCGCACTGTACTTTGTACAACGATTTTTCAAACTAGTGTGCATGCCTGTGGCTTCAAGTATATAAATTACTTAATTTTGTTGCATTTCTTTCTGCAGGCTATGTGTATTTTCAAATTGTATTAGAAAAAAAAATATGAATATAAGATGTTCTTGAATGCACAAAATGTGTACATCTAACAGGATATTGTTTTATAGCATAAAAATATATCCATTTACTAAACACAAGTAAATATACCGTCATTTGCTTATTCGGAGTGAAAATACAGTCGTTTGATGAATCTGAGTGTAAATACCGTCATTTCCCGAGTCCGAGTAAAAATATCCATATTTCATTTCACCAGCCTTTTAAACCACCTAAGAAGGGCGTTTCAGTGGCAATTAATATATTCACTATTCTCTATAAGTTTCACAAAAAATTAAAATAGCACATCCGTGTAGACGATAATTATATCTGTGTGTCCTTAGAATATTTACCTGATTAATAGAGGCCATTTCAGTGGCAACAAGACGTCTCATTTTCTTTTTACTCATATTTTTGTGTGTTTTCTTTGGTTCAAAGAATAAACAAATACTTTTTAAACGTGTTATACAGCAAATTAAGTGTCTTGTTTATTTTTTCTTCTACTTTCAGAAAACGAGTTTCCAATTCCCCCTCCGCTCCGTCATAAATGAAAAACATTAAATATTACGTACCTTATAGGCGGGTTTGGTGTTTATAAAACATTAGTTCATAGAAGCGTCAGAGAGTTTTTATACAGATTTTGTTAATCATTTAAAAATATGTAGTGCTAAAGTAAAAAAAAGTATGGTTCGATGAATATTTTAACGGTTTAAAATTTGCAATTAATAATCCAGCCTTGTTTCACTGCATGCTTATAGAACGTCCTGTTCTCCAATATTTTCAGTCGATGAAATGTAATGTGACCAGTCTTACCAATCTCGCATCACTAATATCACCAATTCCATGTCATCGATGTCACGTCACCATGTCACCAATGTCAACAATTTCATGTCACCAATATCTGCAATCTCATGCCGCCAATGTCAGCAATTTCATGTTCGCAATATCGACAACCTCATGTCACCAATGTCCCAAAAATTCACATGGGGATATTTATTTTAGTCCCCATGGTGATATTCAGATCAGGGTATTTTCCATTACTTATAACATTATACCACTTCATTTACTTTTTGCTGTAACAGATCTCTTTAATTAATAACAAACGAAACAAAAAAAAGCAAATGGAAGCAGACACTGATACAATCAAAGCATACCATTAATCTGCTATGAATGCAGAACTGAACTGTCCAAAACTTCTTTGAAACAAATGGAAAGCAAAGTACGGAATTTTTAACTTAATTCTAGGCGTAATCTAGATTTTATTACGTTGCTCATTTCTGATGATTTTTTATGTCAAATTAAGCAACTATTATGGTTTTGCTAGTAAAAGTTAATTTTCTTAAACTTTTCGTACATTTCCTTCATTTTTAAAAATGTTCTATTTATAGCTCCAAGGAAATCTCCTCATGGAATAAGAGCCGCAGCATTATCATCGAGTTCTGTGAACGTCACCTGGCAGGTTCGTTATGCAAATTAAGAGTACTACAAAAAAGTTATATTTTAGACATTTATATCCCTAATCAATTTAACAATATGAAATTCATCCATTTGACAAAAAATTCCATTTATCTTCCTAGTGATAATATTTTAAATTGAATTTTGTTATGCAGTTATCATTGTTCTGACAAAAATTCAGGTCTGTTTTCCATTTATACGTCATTTAAATAAAATAATTTACCTGCTTTTTGCAAGTTAAGACATTTTTATGTTTGGAGTAAAACCGTACCAGGCAAAATAATATAATTGTATTGAAGCATAAATAATATTAAACGCAAATGATATATATTTGCATATATTGGACTTCAGTCGTTCCACCCTCTTCGATAAAGGTATTCTACTCTTTGTGTCTTAATTTTTAAGTTCTGAAAAATTCTATGAAATAACCCCCCATTCCACAAACATAGGAAATAGTAAAAAATTTCCTTACCGATTAATTTATTTTTTGAAAATATCATCACTAGTAAAACTATTAGAAATGATTGGTTGATATCAGAAATCAACCAATTTTTGTCTAAGCTTTTTGTATACGAAAAGTTCAACGAATTCTTTATGTTTCCTTTAGTAGAAAATTCCCTGTAAGCGGTTACCCTACATTTTTCACGATTTACAATCGAATTTGAGGAGGTGGTTCGACGTAATTCTATGGTAGTATTTTATTTCTACATGATGTTATTTACTCTGGCTTAAAATCTACATTATGGTACTGCAAAATTGGTCATGGGATTTTTAATGTTTCGGAGGAGCCAGCTGTTTTCTTTCAGGAAATATAGATTTTCGAACCAGGAAATTTCTTAACACATGACTTACTAGAGGCAAATACACTTTACCCTTGGCGAACTATTCCTTAGCTACAAGGCTAAACTGTTGTGATAACAATGCTCTGTTGTTCAAATCCATGAGGATTGGGTGCTTGTTTAAATTCTTTATGTATGTAGAGAGCCATATGTTTGCATACAAGCTTATAATGGTGGTATATATAAAGTTAACAAACTGTATATTATCTAATTAAGTTATTGGGACAAAATTATTACCTCATATATTTAAGTTAACTCTATGTACAATCACATGTACAATCACTCTATGTACAATCACATGTACAATCACTCTATGTACAATCACACACACACACACACAGATATATATATATATATATATATATATATATATATATATATATATATATAAATAAAAATGAAAATCTGTCTGTCTGTCTGTCTGTCTGTCTGTCTGTCTGTCTGTCTGTCTGTCTGTCTGTTTGTCACACCATCACGGGAGAACGGCTGAACCGAATTTGATGAAATTTTGTGGGTAGCCCAGAAATAGCCCCACTTAAAATTATATCCGTGTTTTGAGTTTCTACGACCAGTGGTTCTCGAGATATTAGTAAAAAACGAAATTTTCGTTTGTCTCATCGTCACGGAAAAACGGCTGAACCGAATTGAATGAAATCTGGTGAATAGCCTTAAAATATCCCCCCATAAATTTTGTCCAAGTTTCGAGTTTCTAAGACCTGGGGTTGTCGAGATATTAATGAAAAACGGAACTTTTTCCTAGGGGTTCTACTCCCTAACTCCGTGGTTTATCCAAACGAAAAGCTTGAAAATCGTTTGAAAGTGAATTAACATTTAATCTCTGTGTTTGATGGGAGATTTTTTGCGTTAATTAGTCACTTTCTGAAAACATGAATTGTTTGAAACATGATTTAAAGGGGAAATCTATCTCCATGGTTCATGGTTTATTTAAAACAAGCTTTTACGGAACAATGAGAAGTATAGAGAAATCAAAATCGTTATTTAATTTCGCAGTTTATGTTATAAGACATGACATATTTAACATGTTATAAGATTCTATCTTATATCATGTTACTCAGAAACGCAATTAAATTAAATCTGTCTGTTAATTTTAATAATTATTTTTTCGATTTGAATAATAAATAAATGAATATAAAAATATATTTTAGAAAAGAACGATTTGATTTTTCTTATAGCATTTTTGACTGGATAATATCAATTACGGTCTTCAGGTTTAAAAATTATTATTATTTATATTTTCGGGGATTATTGATTCAAGGATTATTGATATTTTCAAGTTATTATGCAATTATTTTATTATGACAAAAATTGTTTAAACTCATATATTGTATGTTGTACGAATCTTCTACAAATACACGTGTATATCTTTTAATCTACGAGAATATAAGTAGTACAGGTATATTGACATATGTTTTGATATATATTGGCATATATTGGAATCAATTACGACCTTCTGGTATAAAGAGTAAGGATATTATTGATGTTTTCAATTTATTACGTCATCTCTTTTATTTTGGCAAATATTTTTGAGACGCATATTGTAATACGGGTAATCTTCTACTAATACATTGGCATATTTTCTGATCTGCGACAATATAATTAGTACGGGGTTGCATATATTCATTCAATTCCTATTTTTTCTTCTGTAAATTTGCTTACAAAAGGGGGCAGGATGTTTTATTCTTCAGATCTGACCGTGAAGATAATTTTGCATAGTGAGAACATATATTCTTAAACTTCTCTTTAGGAGCAATAAATTTAATATTTTAACAGAATTTGCACATGATTGCGAACTTTAAGTTTCTTTAAATTATACACTCCGTACGAATAACGGGTGTGCTGTTAGTGGTTAATAAATTTTAACATTTTAGGAGGATATATCATGTTGCACGGCATCACAATTAAATTAAATGTGTTTGTTAATGTTTTTATTATTTTTTTTATATTTAAATAATAAATAAATGGATAAATGGATATAAAAGTATATCTTATGAATGGACGGTTTGATTTTTCTTTTAATTATATTAATTGCTGACTGCGTACATCAATTTCATTTATTTTGGCAAAGAGTTATCAAGCTTATATCGTATTTAGCTACTAAACTCATATATTGTGTTTAGCCAATAAATTCATATAGCCGATTGTTGAAACAGAAAAAGAGTAGAGCGGGTATATCTTCGAATACAATTGTAGTGTTTTCATTTAGTATATTGAAACGGGATAAGAATGTTTCATTCAGATCTGCAAATTCAAATCTACGAATTTGGAGGGATATCGCTAATTTGACAACTTTTCTTAAACTTTGCCAAATTGACGGAAATGTCGCCAAATTGATATAAACGACACACAAACAGCTGCCATAAACCTTCGGGTTGGTCGTGTGGCTTGGGTCTTCTACATATCAATGAAATTTTTTTTTGTTTTGTTAGAAGAGAGTACTAAAATGATGTTTGGTTAGCATTTCTCTGTCAGACCAACCATCCTACTTAGTAATACATTTAGCGAATTTTTAAAATGTCACCAAATTGATAAAAATGTTTTCAAATCTATAAAAATATCTTGAAATTGATAAAATTGCGCTACATAAATGATATTAATTGTTTTTTGTTAGGGAATAGTATTGTGATGATATTTCGTCAATTTGTCGCAAAGTGGAACTGTCAGTTCTACAGTCCCACTTGGCGATAAATTTGGCGATTTTTTAAAATGTCGCTAATTTGACGAAACTGTCGCCAAATGTTCCATAGAAATATAACTATTTAGACGATATTTTTTCTACCAATTTATTTGAAGCAAATGATATCATGTCGCTTAGCAACGGATTTAAATCCAATGTGTTTATGCGGCAGACGATTTTTATTAAATCCTTTCCGATTTGAATAATGAAGATATGTATATAAAATAAATTTCATTGCCATTTCATTTTGGACTGGATAATATCAATTATACTCTTCAGGTTTAAACATTATTATTATTGATATTTTCCGGAATTATTGATTCAGGGATTATTGATATTTTTAAGTTATTACGCCATTGTTTTATTGCGGCAAAAATTGCTGACACACGCATATTGTACGTTGTACGAGTAATCTTCTAGGAATGCACGGGTATATCTTCTAACCTACGAGAATATAAGTAGTACAGGTATATTGGCATATATTTTGACATATATTGGCATATATATTGGAATCAAGTACAGTCTTCTGGTATGAAGATTAATGGGATTAATTATATATTCAATTTATTACGTCGTCTGTTGTATTTTACCAAAAAACATTTGAGACTCATATTGCAAAACGGGTAATCTTCTACTAATAATCGGACATTATAAGTAGTACGTGTGTATCTTCCCATATAATTTTAGCACTTTAATTTTGACATATATTGGAATAAATGACTGTCTTCAGATTTAAAGATTACGGGTTTATTGGTATTTTCAATTTATACATGTAATCTACTAATACAGGTTATATTTTCTGATATTCGCGTATATAATTAGTACGGGTCCCATACAATTTTAACGCTTTTATTTTGCATATATTGATTCAATTCCATATTTTTTTTATATTTGCTTACATAAGGGGTCGAAGATGTTTTATTCTTCAGATATGTCCATGAAGATAATTTTATATAGCGAGAACAGAGATTCTTAAACTTCTTTTTAGGAGCATTATATTAAATATTTTAACAGAATATTTTGATTAAACATGTCATTTAGTATACTATAAGAATTTGGGCATGATTATGAATTTCAAGTTTCTTTATATTATATACTCCGTACGAAGAACGGGTATGCTGCTAGTATACTATATAAATAAAATTGAAAATCTGTCTGTCTGTCTGTCTGTCTGTCTGTCTGTCTGTTTGTCCCATCATCACGGGAGAACGGCTGAACCGAATTTGATGAAATTTTGTGGGTAGCCTAGAAATAGCCCCACTTAAAATTTAGTCTATGGTTGGAATTTCTACGACCAGTGGTTCTCGAGATATTAGTAAAAAACGAAACTTTCGTTTGTCTCATCATCACGAGAGAACGGCTGAACCGAATTTAATGAAATTTTGTGGGTGGCCTTGAAATAGCCCCCCATAAATGTTGTCCAAGTTTCGAGTTTCTAAGACTAGGGGTTGTCGAGATATTAATGAAAAACGGAACTTTTTTTATAGGAGTTCTACTCTCCAACTCCGTGGTTTATCCAAACGGAAAGGATAAAAATCGTTTGTTTAAAGCGTCAAAGGGAATTAAAACTTTATTTTTTGAGTTTGATGCAGGATTTTTGCATTAAATAGTCACTATCTGAAAGCATCAATTGTTTGAAACAAGAATTTAAATGGAAAAATCTACCTCCATGTTTTATATTTCACAAGCTTTTACTCAACGATTAGAAGTATAAAGAAATTAAAATGGTTATTTAATTTCGCATTTTATGAGGAAGATTCTATTTTATATCATGTTGCTCGGCAATGGAATTAAATGTGTTTGTTAATGATTTTTATTGTTTTTTCGATTTGAATAATAAATAAATGGATATTAAAATATATCTTATAAATGAACGGTTTGATTTTTTTAAATTATATTAATTGCGAATTGCATACATCACTTTCATGTATTTTAGCAAAGAGGTTTTAAGCTTATATATTGTGTTTAGCTAATAAACTCATATTCTGTTCACCCAATAAATTCATTTATCCAATTGTTTAAACAGAGAAAGAGTAGAATGGGTATATCTTCTAATAATATTTTAGTATTTTTATTTAGTATATGCAAACTGGATCGCGATATTTTATTCAGATCTGAGAATTTAGAGCAACGAATTTGGCTGCATATCGCTAACTTGGCAAATTTCTTAAAAGTTGCCAAATTGATTGAAATGTCCCCAAATTGATAAAAATGACGTAAATCAATGAATTTTATTTTGTTTTGTTAAAAGAAAGTACTGAAATGGTGTTTCGTTAGCATTTGTCTGTCAGTCCAACCGCCCTACTTAGTAACCCATTTAGCGAATTTTTAAAATGTCACCAAATTGATACAAATATTTATAAATCCATAAAAATATTTTGAAATTGATAAATTGCCCTAAATAAAAGAAATTGTGTTTTTTTTAGGGGATAATATTTTGATGATGGTTCGTCAATTTATCGCCAAGTGGGACTGTCAGTTCTACAGTCCCACTTGGCGATAAATTTGGCGACTTTTTAAAATGTCGCCAAATCTTCATTAGAGATATTCAGACGATATTTTGACCACCAATTTATTTGAAGCAAATCATAACATGTCGCTTAACAACGGATTTAAATTTAATGTGTTTATGAGGAAGAATATATTTATTAAATCTTTTCCGATTTTAATGATGAAGATATGTATATAAAATAAATTTCATTGCCATCGTATTTTTGACTGGATAATATCAATTACGATCTTCATGTTTAAACATTATTATTATTGATGTTTTCGGGGATTATTGATTCAGAGATTATTGATATTTTCAATTTCTTATAGCATTGTTTTATTGGGGCAAAAATTGTTGAAACTCATATATTGTACGTTGTACGAGTAATCTTCTACAAATGTATGGTTATATCTTCTAATGTAAGAGAATATAAGTAGTACATGTATATTGGCATATATTGGAATCAAGCCTTCCGGTATGAAGATTATGGGGATTATTGATATTTTTAATTTATTAAGCAATCTGTTATATATTGGCAAAACTTTTTCAAACTAAATATTATAATACGGGTAATCTTTTACTAACACTGGGCCATATCTTCTAATCTATGACATTATAAGAAGTACGGGTTTATCTTCCCATATAATTTTAGCACTTTCATTTGGGCACATATTGGAATTAATTACTGCCTGCTGATTGCTGCTGCCTGCGGAAATGACGCCAAATTGTTAAAAACGACGCAAATCAATGATATGTATTTTGTTTTGCCAGAAGAGAGTACTGAAATGATGTTTCGTTAGCATTTGTCTGTGAGTCCAACCGTACTTTTTAGACGATATTTTGTCCACCAATTTATTTGAAGGAAATAATGTCATGTCGCTTAGCAACGGATTTAAATCCAGTATATTTATGAGGCAGACGAATTTTATTGAATCTTTTACAATTTGAATAATGAAGATATGAAATAAAATAAATTTCATTGCCTTTGCATATTTGACTGGATAATATTAATTACGGTCTTTAGGTTTAAATTTTATTATTATTGATATTTTCGAAGATTATTAATTCAGAGATTATCGATATTTTCAAGTTATTATGCCATTGCTTTATTGGGGCAAAAATTGTTTAAGCTCATATATAGTACGTTGTACGAGTAATGTTCGACAAATACACGGGTATATCTTCTAATCTTAGTAAAGGCATATTGACATATATTTTGACATATATTGGAATATATTAGAATCAAGTACGGCCTTCTGGTATGAAGATTGCGGGGATTATTGATATTTTCAATTTATTACGTCATCTGTTTTATTTTGGCAAAGATGTTTTAGACTCATATTGTAATACGGATGATCTTCTACTAACACGCGGAAATATCTTCTAATCTACGACATTATAAGTAGTACGAGTATATCTTCCCATATAATTTTAGCACTTTCATTTTTGCATATATTGGAATCAATTACTGCCTATCAGGTTTAAAGATTACGGATTTATTGATATTTTCAATTTATATATGTAATCTACTAATACAGGTTATATCTTCTAATATTCGCGTATATAAGTGGTACGGGTCCCATACAATACGTTATTATTTTGCATATATTGATTCATTTCCATACTTTTTATAAATTTGCTTACCAAAAAGGCGAGGATATTTTATTCTTCAGATCTACCCGTGAAGATAATTTTGAATAACGAGAACAGCCATTCCTTAACTTCTTTTTAGGAGCATTATGTTAAATATTTTAACAGAATATTTTGATTAAGAATGCCATTAAGTATACTATAGGAATTTGCACATGATTGTGAATTTTAAGTTTATTTATATTATATACTCCATACGAAGAACGGGTATGCTGCTAGTATATATATATATATATATATACGATGAATTATTAGTTGAATGAGAAGTTGGAACTCAGCATTTTCCAAAAATATCAATTTTGAGAGTCTGAGAGATATGGCTAGTCTTTTTTTTTACTCCAATGCACTGTTTCATCTCCTATTAAAAGTCATTAAGATAGAAATAACTAAAGTTTGATTCGGCGGCGAGTCTGTTTTAAAGGGACTTTCAAACATAATTTCCTTAAAATGGATATTTTGTTATATCGATATGTCTTTTCTAATAAACTATTCTAACCTGGTTAGTACAACTTTAACAAAATGTTCCACAATCATCATAGATTTACTGAAGTGATGACATTTTCCATATATATTATAAAATTCTTCATATGCATGTATAGTATAAAAAGTAAGAATTTTCTAATTTCTACTGACTTCTACGTAAATACAGTCATTGCCATACAAATTTGCGCAGCAAGAAAGGGTTGTCAGAATCGAACGGAATTTTATGTATGTGAGTGCAACGGATATAAGTATGTGATACAAAATCAAAGCAAAAGGATCCTTTATTACATAAAAAATTGCAAATAAATGGTGGTTTTAATACCCTGCTGAACCACCTCTAACGTTAATACAAGATGCGATACTGGCAGGAATTGAGACATACAGGTCCCGTATGGTGTCATGCGTCATCTCATTCCACAGTTGTTGTAAGCGTGCCTCTAGTTCAAGCAAACTCGTAGGCTGTCCGATTTGCCGTTTCAAAGTCCAGACATGCTCTATCAGACATGCTCGATCGGTGACAAATCTGGGGATCGGACAACTCAGCGATGGGTGGTGATGGGGCGGAGGCATTCCTGTAACACCTTTGCTGTGTGTGGCTGAGCATTGTGCTGCTCAAAAATGCCTCCTGGGAGCCCTGGCATGAGTGGCAGCACATATTTCTGAAGGATGTCACGAACAGCCTGTCATAGTTTCGTGCATCAATATTAAAGGTGACCGGCTGTCGTGTGCGACGGCACCCCATATCATTACACCAGCTATGGGAGCGGTGTGCCGCTGTGAAATAAAGGTAGGAATGAGGAATACACTACGAAGCCTTCACACACGTACAAGGTCGTCATTTCTGCCCTAATTGAATCTCGATTCGTCGCTGAAGACGACCTGGTTCCTTTCGGTTGCGGTCCAATACCATCGAGGGACACACCACCCCAAACGTTGGCGACTGTGAATGGGTATTGTCAGCACACGCAATGGGCACCGCGATACCAAATATCCTTTAGTCAGGTGATTCGCGATGGTACGGACAGACACAAGGGACCATAGTGAAGGTGCTGCCTGTGTCCTGATGGCGGACAATGATCAGCTGACGCTGTGATTGCGTGTCGGGTGATGTGACGCTCTTCTCGGCTATTGGTCTGCCGAGGGCGTCCTGAGCCTGGCCACCGTGTATGTGATCCCTTTCTCGTCCACTGGTCCCAAAACCTCTTGACAGTAAAGTCAGAACGACCTAGGTGGCGAGCTTCTGGCCAAGCTGAGCACCCGGCTTCCATCATCCCAATGACTCTTCCCTATCAAACTCTGACAGCCTATAATTTTGTCTTCGATGGCGGCGTAACGGAATCCGTAATGAAAAAGCGCCCTGCTGCAATAGATTAGGTACAGGCAAAAAGCTTCTGCGTTCCCTTTTCTGTACCAGGGAGACCGAAATTCAACGCCCTCTGGTGGCATTACCCAATGAGTAATCACGCTGTATTTCTAATAATTTGCATATCTGACTGACACGTACTTTCATGCCAATTTTCGTTATGATACCACAATTACTTCTTGGTGCGCAAATTTCTAAGGCAATGAGTGCATTTAAAAAAATATACAATGCACTGCTCATGATAAATACTCACTTCAGTATATAAGTAAATGCCGATTGCGTATACAAAAAAATATAAATGTATATCTTCAGTATATTCTGGGCATATTTATGAATTTTAAGCTAACACATCATTTCAGAAATAATAATTCAATAATTTAAATAATGACAGTTAATTGTTATAAAACAAATATTTAATTTTATTTTCAAATTTGTATTTTTTTCACAGTAATAAAAACACAAATTTACATTTTAAAAAGTTTAATGTTTAAATATCTGACTATAAAAATACATTGTATTTCCTTAATTGTATGATTTAGTATTCGTATTCAGATGTGAATGATTCATTTTTTTAATCGTATACGATTGTATTTATTTCTTTAAAACATTTTCAGATTCCTAGGGATGACGAACCCGACAATGTTGAAGGTTATTACATAGGTTACAAACACCACGGCAAATCTGAGCCTTATAACTTCAAAGCTATAAACATATCAAATGCAGTGGTGCAGCAATGCACTATTGTGGGATTGTCTCCGCTTACAGATTACAGTCTCATTGTACAGGCCTATAATGGAAGAGGCGCTGGACCACCGTCGGAACCAGTCCTTGTGAGAACTCTTGAATTTGGTATAAATATACAATTTATGTATATGGATAATAATATTTTAACTTTAATAATGTTAAATGTATTTTATTTATTCTATACTTCTTTAATACATAAATTATATGCATTTTAAAAATTATTATTATACATATCTAATTTTAAATTATATATACCTGACCATATGAAGATATTGTATTAGTTACAGAGAAAGGCTTTACGCACAATCAATAATTCATAAAATAACACTGTAAAATGTTTCGCAAATAAGGTTAAGTAAATAGATTTGCGATGAGAATATGTTTGGATTTCCTTCTTCAATGAAAACAAGCCTGTACCTACCTGAACGCCCAAATGAGAGTAAGATAATGGCCGGCTCAAGAATTCAAGGAAAACTATCTTTTGAATACTTTTCATATCAATAAATCGTCTAGCAATTTGATCAATGACACCAAATTTCTTTAAGGTATGGTTTAGAGGTGGGACAATCCAGTGGTTTACGCGCGGAGATTGCATTCAGACGACCCGAGTTCAATTCCCGTCTCTGCTTAAACTGTCCCCGTGTTCACATAGTGTACGGGCATGTTAAATATGTGAGTCCGTAAGTTTTTTCAAGGAGTAGGTGGTGGACGAAGAATGATACAGTCCTTGTGGATTCTGTCTCTACAGATTTCCGGTCTAAATTGAGTGACACTTCCTGTCAGTTCAAATGGGTACTTTACACATTCAGGTAGGTTGGACGGTCTGGATCGAATAAGAAGAATGTATGCTTTGACCATGCCTAATTATCTAGTTTTTTTTCGCTCTCTTTCTGCTCAGCACGTTAAGTTCATATAATCTGTATTTTAGTTTATTTCTTGTATATTTCTCAAATTTATATTTCATGCATTTTTCTTTCTCGTTTTATGTCTCTTTGTTTATTCCAGGTGACGCTATCTTCGTAAGTTATAATTTTTAGTAATTTTCAGTTTGACCGGTATGGAATGGTTTTCCTTTAGGCATTAAGATCCAGGGTTGTTCTCACTGAAAAAAAGAAATCAAAAAATTTCCAAAACATACATCCACTTACTTAACCATATTTGAGCAGCACTTTCACGCTGTGATTTAGTATTTCATAACTGTATTACATTAGATAATATTATTTTGAAGTATATTTGTATATTGATAAATACAAATGAATATGTGATTTTTAAAACTGCTTATTAATTTAACTTTTTGAGTTGATTAATAATTTGTTATTATTCTTATGAATGCCTTGTTATATTTTATAATTGATATGGAAATATTCGCCGTATGACTTGGCGTTTTGAAGCCAGTTATGTACGTATTTACTTTATAAAAATTAAATATTAAGTAAATAACAAGAATATATCTTTCTTAGATCGTCCATCTTCCCCTAGTATAAAAACCTACTACGCTACATCAAAAACTTTAAAACTGTCTTGGGATCCACAGATTGTTCCAAATGCTCCTGTATCAGGTAATTTACATCTAAATTGATTTTACTAAATAAAAAATTGTTTATTTAAGAATTTATTGACAGTGAATATTATAGTAAAATATATACATATGTTTGTGTTTAAAAGTGCCATTTCTTCATTCCATAAATCCAATAATATTTTTAATTAAATTAGCATATATTGTATATTGAAATACTAGAATAAATCACGGTAAACAAAACTGCTTCTTGTGAAAATGTAACTTTATATTTCCTTGAAGAAACTATAATCATTTAGGAACATTTTTATGGATTCATTCCAGGATATATTTTATACCATAAAATGGATGGAAAGGACTTTCATGAGATTCATTTGACTGGAGATAGGATATCATATACTTTGCATGAGCTTCAGTGTGGCACATCATATTCATTTTACTTAGTAGCATTCAATAGTGCTGGGCACAGCAACAGCAGTGAAACCATATCTGCCAAGACAGATGGAAGTGGTAAGTTTTTGTAAAAGAGTGTAACGATGAAATTTGCATGCGCCAAAATGCATGCATGACATATTTCTTTTCTAAAACTAATGTAAAAATATTTTTTCAAAACTAATACGGATCCTATACATGCAATCCTATTTATTATCTGCTATGTTTTAAATAAATATAGTCGAAATAATGCACTTTATTTATTAAAAAACACGATGTGATTGGAGGCATTTTGCTAGTAAAAAATTTAATTCTTCTTTTTCTTTGAAAAATATATTTTACGTTCTTTTGAAATTTTTCTTTTAATTAGCAATAATTTTTTTATTAAAGAATGTCTAGATATTTAAAATTATATATTCATTTGAAACATTTAAAATGACTAAGATGTGAATTTATTAATTCAATTGTTTAAATTTCCGAAGAGTTTTTAACGCCAGAATGATTTCCTGCTTTCATCATCTTTGAAACTCTCGCATTCAATCTTTTGTAAAAATACACGCCATCATCCTCCAGACAAACGGAAAGAAATAAAACATAAAAAGGTAAAGAATGAAAGTAAGTAGAGAATAGAGGGCAAAAAATCTGAAGATGGATGATAAAAACTAAGCAATCGAATACATCAAAAGGGATGAAAACTAAGCAAATACATGGATGAAATAAGTTAAAGTTAAAGAGATAGAAAAAAAGAATATAGTAAAACATATGAAAATAGTCAGGTGAAAATCAATCCAACTTTTAATATTAGTATTATGAAAAACTGTATACAGGAAAGCATGTACACGAGGCAAATGATATATTCACGTTAAACCAGTTAGATACGTAGATGAAATTCGTCATAATTTTGCAAGAACTAAATCAAAATTTGCTTACACATCTTGATAATCTGTAAGGGAAAGATATATCACGATAAACATTCTCCATATTCAAGCCTATATTATGAATGTTAAACATAATTTTTGTTTAATTGGTATATATATATATATATGCCTCTATCACGGTTTAGACTACCATGCAAACATGTATCATTGACTAATCTATATAAATAAAATTGAAAATCTGTCTGTCTGTCTGTTTGTCCCATCATCACGGAAGAACGGCTGAACCGAATTTGATGAAACTTTGTGAGTAGCCTAGAAATAGCCCCACTTAAAATTTAATCCATGTTTTGAGTTTCTACAACCAGTGGTTCTCGAGATATTAGTAAAAAACGAAATTTTCGTTTGTCTCATCATCACGGGAAAACGGCTGAACCGAATTTAATGAAATTTTGTGGATAGCCTTAAAATAGCCCCCATAAATTTTGTCCAAGTTTCGAGTTTCTAAGACCAAGGGTTGTCGAGATATTAATGAAAAACGGAACTTTTTCTTAGGAGATCTACTCTCCAACTCCGTGGTTTATCCAAACGGAAAGGATGAAAATCGTTTGTTTAAAACTCCAAAATAAAATAAAACTTTATTTCCGAGTTTGGTGCAGGATTTTTGCATTAATTACTCACTATAGGAAAACATGAATTGTTTGAAACATGAATTTAAATGGAAAAATCTACCTCCATGGTTCATCTCTCACAAGCTTTTACTCAACGATGTAAAGTATAAAGAAATCAACATGGCTATTTAATTTCGCATTTTATGAGGAAGATTCTATCTTATATCATGTTGCTCGGCAACGGAATGAAACTAAATGTGTTGATATCGATTATTATTTTTTTTATTTGTATAATAAATAAATGGATGTAAAAATATATTTTATAAATGAACGGTTTGATTGTTCTTTTAATTATATATATTGCGGACTGTGTACATCACTTTCAATTATTTTAGTAAAGAGGTTTCAAGCTCATATATTGTGTTTACCCAATAAACTCATTTAGCCGATTGTTGAAGCAGAAAAAGAGTATAACGGGTGTATGTATCTTCTAATACAATTTTACTGTTTTCATTTAGTATGTACAAACGGGATCAGGATATTTTATTCTTTAAATCTGTAAATTCAGAGCTACGAATTTTGAGGAATATCTCTAAATAACTTGGTAACTTATCTTAAACTTTACCAAATTAGTGGAAATGTCTCCAAATTGATAAAAATGACCCAAATCAATGAAATTAAATTTGTTTTTTTAGAATAAAGTTCTGAAATGATGTTTCTGTAGCATTTGTCGGTCAGTCCATCCATCCTACTTAGTAACACATTTAAGGAATTTTTTTAATATCACCAAATTTTTAAAAATATTTCTAAATCCTTAAAAATATCATGAAATTGATAAAATCGCGCTTAATAAATGAAATTAATTGTGTTTTGTTAGGGGATAGTTTTGTGATGATGTTTCGTCAATTTGTCGCATAATGGGATTCTCAGTTCTACAGTGTCACTTGGCGATAAATTTGGCGATTTTTTAAGTTATAGCTAAATTGACGAAAATGTCGCCAAACCTTCCATGGAGATTGCATTATTCAGATCATATGATTTCCATCAATTTATTTAAAGCAACTGATATTATGTCGCTTAGCAACGGATCCAATATGTTATGCGGCATATGATTTTTATTAAATCTTTTCCGATTTGAATAGTAAAAATATGTATATAAAATAAATTTCATTGACATTGAATTTTTGACTGGATAATATCAATTACGGTCTTTAGGTTTAAATTATTATTGATATTTTCGGGGACTGTTGATTCAGGGATTACTGATATTTTCAAATTATTATGGAATTGTTTTATTATGACGAAAATTGTTGAAACTCATATATAGTACGTTGTACGAGTAATCTTCTACAAATGCATGGGTATATCTTCCAATCTACCAGAATATAAGTAGTACAGGTATATTGGCATATATTTTGATATATATTGACATATATTCGAATCAATTACGGCTTTCTGGTATTAAGATTACGGGGATTTTTGATACTTTCAATTTTTTATGTCATCTCTTTTATTTTGGCAAATGTTTTTGAGACACATATTGCAATACGGGTAAGCTTCTACTAACACACTGGCATATTTTCTAATCTGCGACAATATAAGTAGTACGGGGTTGCATATATTGATTCAATTCCTTTTTTTTGTAAATTTGCATACAAAAGGGGCCAGGATGTTTTATTCTTCAGATCTGCCCGTGAAGATAATCTTGCATAGTGAGAACAGATATTCTTAAACTTCTCTTTATGAGTAATAGATTTAACATTTTAACAGAATTTGCACATGATTTCGAATTATAAATTTCTTTATATTATACACTCCGTACGAATAACGGGTATGCTGCTAGTACAATACAAAAACAGAGTATATTTGGATTAAAAACTTATATTTCATTACTCCATATCCAGTCTAAAATGGTTACCTCTGTAGAATGAATAATATTGAAAAAATATGGAAACTAGATTTTCGTTTTATTATTGCATAAGCAGACAAAATTCCATTCGTAAAAGTATATGGTTATTAATATTATAATGGTTGTTTTGCAAATTATATTATATTTTCTATTTTAGCTCCAATTACTCCGGATAAAGACCGCCTTCTCACTGTGAACTCTACTAGCGTATGTGTAAATTTAAACGCTTGGCATAATGGTGGATGCACCATCGCATTTTTTGTGATTCAGTACAGAGCCCATGGACAACAGGAATGGACACTAGTGAGCAACAATATAATTCCTGAGCAACAAAATATCACTATAACTGATCTCAGTCCAGGAACATGGTATAGTTTGCTCATGATTGCCAAAAATGATGCAGGTACAACTGACTCTGAATACGTATTTGCAACACTAACACTTACTGGAGGTAAGGGATATTTATTTTGTGTATAGAATAACAAGTGTGTAGTTATCTTTCTGACTTTTTAATACTTGGTGGATTTTGCATCTTTTGAAACTTAAAATTGCCTATATTTTCATCATATTTAACCTTTACGTTACGGCTCCAAGAATCCAATTTTCCATCTCCTGAACGGCAAAATAACTGAAAATTCCATCCCTCTAAATAAACACCTGCAATGACCTTGCCTTTGGTTCATCACACGCTCCCCCTTCAGTCAGAAGAAACTTGAAGAAAGGACTGCAGGCATTCTTCAAGTCACTCAAGGCGCTCTTCTCCTTTCCCAGAAAAATGGGGGTGAAAAAGACTGGTACAGCAGTTGAACTACCGCCGTTCTAGAAGAATAGATTCTCAGTGGTACAACTGTTGTACCTCCGTAAGGAAAGTGTTAAGCAATTGGTGAAATAATTTAGCATGATGCATGTAAGAATATGTCTAGTTTATAACATTTTTGTTATTAATGCCACTTGATAAACGGCAGGAAAATTTATTTTGTGTTTAGAATAGCAGGTCTCTAGCTGAAAAATTAATAGACCACATTTCACAAAATTTGGTAGATAAATCACTTGTAGGATAACCTTATGCTAATTAGATTTTGGTACAATTCGGAAAAAAATAAGCTGTTTTTTTTGCAAATGGCCCGCATAAATCGATAAATCTAAAAATAAAAGACTATATATGCTCAAATATATCAATTAAATGATCATCTTATATGTAATTTTTAACGAAGAAAATAATAAGACCAAACCCATTTCTCCTCGGCTAGACATTCTCGCGATATTTTAGTTTTTTCGCGATATTTTAGTTTTCTCGCATTTTAGCTACGCCACCTTTGAAAATAGGTCCAGTTACTACATGAAAGCTAAAATTGAATTAAAAGTGCAAATTCAGTGTAATTTCAAATAATTATGGCTGTTATTTTGTGCAAATAAATTCATTTTAATGAATTATTGAGGAAATAAAGAGAACGTGAATATGAGTTCGTAAGGAAAGTCATGTGCTGCCAGCATAAGATTTTTCTAGCTATATGCATTTGAACTATTTACCTTTTCTCTAAAGTGAGACTTTTACTCTTTTTACTTTCCCTGCAATAAATGGTAATGTATAGGGAAAGTATTGGAATCATGCCGAAAATCGCAACTCGAGTTTTCGACGGATCTACACGTTTCGAGACCTCTAGAATACGAAAAAACCATTTTTAGCGTGACGTCTGTGTGTGTGTCTGTCTGTGTGTCTGTCTGTGCAGATTTTGTATCCGCTCTAACTAAAAAACTAATGGACCGAATTTCACAAAATTTTGTAGGTAAGTCACTTGTGGGCGGGGCTGGTGCTGATTAGTTTTGGGTACGATTCGAAATAAAAGAACCCGCCTTTTTTGCGAAATGGCCCGCAAAAGCTTGTATCCACTCTACCTGAAAAACAGATAGACCGAATTTCACAAAATTCGGTAGATGAGTCACGTATAGGACACCCTGGTGCTGATTAGATTTTGGGACGATTCAGAAAAAAATAACCTGCCTTTTTTTGCAGAATGGCCCGCAAAAAATGTCAAAATCTAAACTAAAAAGCTACGTATGCTCAAATATATCCATTAAATGCTTGTTTAATGCGTAATTTTTAACGAAGAAAAGAATAAGACCAACCCCATTACACTAGGTCTAGCCGTTCTCGAGATATTTTAGTTTTTTGTACTTTCCCTACACCACCTTTGAAAATAAGCCCGATTACCGAATGAGAACGAAAATTGAATAAAAGTGAAATACATTTAATTAAAATAAAGAGAACGTAAATATAAGTCTGCAGGGGAAGTCATGTGCTGCCCACATCAGATTTTTACTTTCCCTGCAATACATGGTAATGTATAGGGAAAGTATTGGAATCATGTCGAAAATCACCACTCGAGTTTTCGACGGATCTACACGTTTCGAGACCTCTAGGAAACGAAAAAACTATTTTTAGCGTTATGTGTGTCTGTGTCAGTGTGTCTGTCTGTGTGTCTGTCTGTCTGTCTGTGCAGATTTTGTATCCACTCTAACTAAAATACTAACTGACCGAATTTCATAAAATTTGGTAGGTATGTCACTTGTGGGCGGATCTGGTGCTGATTAGTTTTGGATACGATTCGAAATAAAGGAGCCCGCCTTTTTTACGAAATGGCCCGCAAAAGCTTGAACCCACTCTAGCTGAAAAACTAATAGACCGGATTCCACAAAATTTGGTAGGTAAGTCACATTTAGGTTACCCTGGTGCTGATTAGATTTTGGTATGATTCGGGAAAAAATAACGTGCCTTTTTGTGCAAAATGGCCAGCAAAAATCGGCAACATCTAAATTAAAAAACTACGTATTCTCAAATATACCCATAAAATGCTTGTTTAATACGTAATTTTCATCGAAGAAAAGAATAAGACCAACCCCATTACACTAGGACTAGCTGTTCTTGAGATATTTTAGATTTTCCTATTTTCTATACGCCACCTTTGAAAATAAGTCCCGTTACCGAATGACAACGAAAATTGAATTAAAAGTGAAATAAATTTAATTAAAATAAAGAGAACGTGGATATAAGTCTACAGGGAAAATCATGTGCTGCCACATCAGATTTTTACTTTCCCTGCAATTCATGGTAATGTATAGGGAATGTATTGGAATCATACCGAAAATCGCAACTCTAGTTTTCGACGGATCTACACGTTTCGAGACCTCTAGAATATGAAAAACTATTTTTAGCGTGACGTCTGTGTGTGTGTCTGTGTGACTGTTGTGTGTCTGTCTGTGAAAATTTTTTTATCCACTCTAACTAAAAACGTAATTGACCGATTTTCATAAAATTTGGTAGGTAAGCCACTTCTAAGCGAATCTGATGCTGATTAGTTTTGGGTACGATTCGGGATAAAAGAACTCGCCTTTCTTTGCGAAATGACCCGCAAAAGCTTGTATGCACTCTAGCTGAAAATCTGAAGGACCGAATATCACAAAATTTGGTAGATAAGACGCTTATGGGTCACGCTGGTGCTGATTAGATTTTAGTACGATTCGAAAATAAATAACCTGCCATTTTTTGCAAAATGGCCCGGAAAAATCGAGAGAATCTAAAATAAATAAAATAGTTATGCTGAACTATATCCATTAAATGCTTGTTTTATACGTAATTTTTAACTAAGAGAATAATAAGACCAACCCTATTACACTACGACCAGCCGTTCTCAAGATATTTCGTTTTTTCTTATGTTCGTTTTTTCTCTATTTCACCTTTGAAAATGAGTCCAGTTACCAAATGAAAGCAAAAATTCAATTAATAGTGAATTAAATTTAATTAAAATAAAGAGAATATGTATATAAGTCTGCAGGGAAAGTCATATGCTGCCCATATCAGATTTTTATTTTCCCTGCAATACATTGTAATGTATAGGGAAAGAAAGTATTGGAATCATGCCGAAAATCACAACTCGAGTTTTCGACGGATCTATACGTTTCGAGACATTTAGAATACGAAAAATCTATTTTTAGCGTGACGTCTGTGTGTGTGTCTGTCTGTGTGTCTGTGCAATGTGTGTATCCACTCTATCTAAAAAACTAACGGACCGAATTTCCTATAATTTGGTATGTAAGTCACTTGGGTGAGACCCTAGTGCTGATTGGTTTTTGGTAGGATTCGTAAACACAGAACCTGCCTTTTTTTGCGACATGACCCGTAAAAATTTCAGGTACCCACTCTAGCTAAAATACTAATTGACTAAATTTCACAAAATTTGGTATACTTGTAGGATG
The DNA here is from genome assembly GCA_951213105.1 of Amaurobius ferox. NCBI lineage: Eukaryota > Metazoa > Arthropoda > Arachnida > Araneae > Amaurobiidae > Amaurobius > Amaurobius ferox. The sequence goes on along the minus strand of OX578134.1, from coordinate 45,751,741 downwards.
ATTTGGTGCTCATTAGAATTTGATACGATTCGGAGAAGAACAACCTGCCTTTTTTACAAATTGGCCAGCAAAAATCGCCAAAATTTAAAATAAAATACTACGTATGCTCAAATATATCAATTAAGTGCTTGTTTTATACATAATTTTCAACAATGAAAAGAATAAGACATATTACATTACACTAGGACTAGCCCTTCTCGAGATATTTTAGCTTTTTCGTATTTTCTCTACGCCACCTTTGAAAATAAGTGCAGTTACCAAATGAGAACGAAAATTGAATTAAAAGTGAATTAAATTTAAATTAAATAAAGAGAACGTGGATATAAGTCTGCAGGGAAAGTCATGTGCTGCCCACATCAGATTTTTACTTTCCCTGCAATACATGGTAATGTATAGGGAAAGTATTGGAATCATGTCGAAAATCGTAACTCGAGTTTTCGACGGATCTACACGTTTCAAGTTCTCTAGAATACGAAAAGAACAATTTTAGCGTAATGTATGTGTGTGTGTCTGTCTGTGTGTCTGTGCGATGTATGTATCCAATCTAACTCAAAAACTTATGGACCGAATTTCATAAAATTTGGTAGGTAAGTCACTTGGGT